>JANHFX010017871.1:5588-23589 GCA_027560015.1 Chloroceryle amazona | reverse complement strand
AAGAAGAAACAGGAGGAAAGAAGAAACAGGAGGAAAGAAGAAACAGGAGGAAAGAAGAAACAGGAGGAAAGAAGAAACAGGAGGAAAGAAGAAACAGGAGGAAAGAAGAAACAGGAGGAAAGAAGAAACAGGAGGAAAGAAGAAACAGGAGGAAAGAAGAAAAAGGAGGAAAGAAGAATAGAAGGAAAACTGCTGAAGCTTTAAGGTCTAAACAGCACTTAACAGTCATTAATGTATACACAGACACACTAAACAATGCAGGCATTGTAGGAATAAACAAGAAATTCAGCTGTCTCTCTGAATTTCCCTTGAAAAATTAGCAAGACATAGCCTATTTACATTTTACTCCTAGATTGCTTTTTCTTCTGTTTGATATCGTTATTGTTAGACCATTTTTTTTTGCAAGTCATGAGAATACAGGATTTTTTTACCCACTTGTCTGAAAACTCTGATGCATTACCCATGTGGGACTCCTGGTGGTACTTTGTAATGGAAGGGAGAACAAGAATTAGGAAGAGAAAAATCAATTTACCCGCCAAGCATAGGGGTCACAGCCAAATTAATTTCAGTCCTGATGGCAAGGAGCTGTGATTTGGAAAGGGAAGCCCGATAAAGTAAGAAAGAGGTAATAGTCAGCAATGTTTTAAATCACCTGGAAATAACATGGGCCATGACACAGCAGCACTGCATTGCCCAGGCACTACAGGTGCTCTATTTTCCTATCGCAGCTTTACATTGCTTTCACAAAACAGGTAGACTGAGTGTTTAAAGACTTCAGTGCAAAGGGAAATATGTCACGCAGCAAGACATCTGCCAACTTTGTGCTTCGTAGCATTAGCAGAGCAGAGGACACGATTTGAGAAGGATGAGGGAAGCGGCCAGAGAGAACGTGACCACAGCAAGGAGACATCATTTATTCATACTTCTACTGCCAGAAGTAAATAAAGTTATGCTTGTAATTATTGCAGCATATGTGGAGCTAGAAGGAAAACTGCTGAAGCTTTATTGTCTAAATAGCACTTAAAAGTAGTTAATTTATACACAGACAGACTAAAGAAACACTGCCCATTATCACTGCTGCCCACTCCAACACTTCCCATCTTCAGCCCGATTTAATTTAACAAGAAGAGCGTCAATCTGCCGCTGCTGCCGTCTCTCCCTTCTGCACTTCACAGCTTCTTTTATGTGTCTGGAGAGGGAAGGAGGCCCTGTAATTAGCCGCCGATATTAACAGCCTTTCTTTTGCTTTATGAAGTTTGAAATGAATGATCACACTGCTCAGCAGACTGCTGGATGCTCATCATATTTCGTTTAAAGAGTTCTTTAAGCCGGGCGTTAAGAGCTGTTGTTTCTGTGCTGCTGGCACACGGTCACTCCCTGCCTTCGTGCAACGGAGCTTTTCATTCTGTATCAAAGCAAACCGGGGTCCTGGTTCTGTTTACATTAACAGCACTGCTCCGGCCAAGGAGATCACAATCTCTAACATGAGGATATGAGGAGGAGCGGGCGGCAGAGCGGCACGGAGATGTGTGCAGATACCTTCCTCAGCATTTTACAAATCCGAGTCTTAAAGAGCGTTGAGTTTCTTTCCTATTGTTTTGTCTAGTACAAAGTCAGATAAAGCTTCCTAGAAAGCAGGATATTCTCAGAAGCGTGTGGCAGCAGTTTCATAAAAGTGTCATATTGTCACTGCTTTTCACAGTACTCGTAGGAACTTAATTTTCTCCAACCACTATCTCCAAGTTGGTTGAAATTGGCCAGAGGGCTAAAAATATATTGGACAGGTCAGGACTAGAGGGAAAGATAGGCAGAGGAGTGAGTTTCATGGTGGAGAGCTCACTTTAATGTTGAAAACGGTGCAGAAAGCGGCACCTGGCTGAGCCGCAGGAGTCTCGGCGGCCAGGGGCTCATACCATAGACAGGTTTCTGTTAAATTGGGAGACTGGTCAAAGAAGCAGCTCCACCAAAGACAAAATTTCTCCTTTACCCATAAAACATCAGCTTCCTGAAACATCTGCTGCTGATCTCCTCTTAACAATTGCGCCAGCACATTTTCCATTAAGGATTTTTTCTTCTTTCCCCAAATTTATTGAAAGAGAGAGACCAGCTATGATTTAAGCCATGGGAAACATTTCTATAACATTAAATGACTAACAAATCTTCTCTCCTAACTGCTAGCTATCTCATTTACATAATGGATGATTTCTCCTTTTTTTTTTGTTGTTGTTTCAGTGAAGACATAGGCAGAGATCAGGAGAGAGACATTAACACTCCTAAAACATACATTTGCTCTAATGTTTGCTTATTCTAAGTACTCGGGGAAGTCCCTTTAGAGGTTTGTTGAACAAAAAACAGCATAACCTTTTAGGCAGAGTCTGCGGCAGGAACCTTAGGGACAATATTAACTGACATAATGGATCTTTGCATTTGCTGTATCTTACATGCTTTTCTAACCCACTTTCGCTCTTGCACAAATTAAACTCAAACTCGCTTTGTAACGCTTGAGTTTCCTCTCTTGTTCATACTGCAGGTATTTTATCCTGCTATCTACTAATGTTAAGCCCTCGATAAGCAGTACTTGATGGAAGAGCTTCCCCTGCAAACTGTTTGGGAAGCTGCAAACTCTCTGGGCAATTCTGCTTCCTTTTACCAGCTGATCAGTGAAATCTCTCCATATCCCTGCTTTGCCTGAGGTTTATAGATGTGGGAGTGGTAGCAGAAACTCGAGTTCACTACAAGCGTAGAATAACACTATCTACAGAAGTTTTTAATAGACCGAGTCTCTGTACATCCCAGCTTTTCCACTAAATGATAGACATCTTTTGAAACCACAATTTTTATCCGTAGTTACACGGCAGTACTCCAACTGATGATATCATCCACTCTTTCTTAAGCATATTTTCGCTGCTAGAATGACGAGCAAGTTTAAAATTGAAGATCCTTATTTTACATAATTATATGTAAAGGCAGGAAATGTATTTCTATCATTTATTGAAGCTTCTTACAAGAATTCATCCCTGAATTCTGAAGGAAAGTACATTTTATATGTATAGAAAATACCAGCAGTAGCAGTCAAGAATAGCTATGGTAACAAGTCTAAGAGATTTTGACTCATATCATAGTCAGTGAATAAAATCCCTTTATGTGAAATATCCCTGAAGACTTTTTCAGAACAAAATTATACAACTGTTTTTCCCAGAGTGTGATGGTGTATCACACAGCTGACAAGACCTAGGAAACCGGTACACTGCTGAGGGCTCTTTTCACAGCACATGCTTAGCAGTGTGGATGCACACAATAAAAGGTGTTGCTTTATTTAAAAGAAACTCATTTTCTAAGTAATCTTCCTGTAGAAATTACAAGTAAGATCTTGAAAAGGAAGTTAAAAAGGCCACAGAAAGCATCTTTGGAAAGAAAGTTGCTTTTCAAATTAGATCGAAAAAAATGAATAGCATGTTTATTTTACATGCAAGATGAAGAGTATGGATCCTCGCTGTAATATCAGTGAATTTGGACAAGTTTGTTCCCATTCTCAGGTCATTGCTGTAATTTGGAGTCGTAAAGAAAAATTTTTTTGACTAGATATTATTGACAGCTTGCATTTCAAGGTCATCTGCTCTAGGGCTCAACAGAGACACGAACCATTGTTGAAACGCCTGGGGAAATTGTTACTAAGTAAGGCAGTAAGGACTTTTATAACAATAAGGTAATGATAGTTTTTTACCATCAGTCTATTTACAAATAGTTTCATTTCACGTTAAAAAATTGTTCGTAACACTCAGATAATATCTCAAAGAGTGAAAAATCTGTGTTTTCACTCACTGCTGTACATGTGCTTCATTGACAATCTAACTACTTCCACGTCTGCAAACAGCTTACCTTGATTTCTGATAAGTTTCCTTAGTGAGTGAAGCCTGAACTAATGTCAGCCTACACGTGTGGCTTTGCCTCTGTTCACTTGACATTCTCCCAACTTATTTCCCTGGGGATTTCTAACTTCAACCACTCAAATCTGTGTAACAGAGTTGTCTGAAAAAAAGAAATAAGCATCATCAGATTCTGCACTTTCTATCAAATGTCAGAAAATGAGAACTTGCCAGGAACAAAAGTTTTAACCCAAGGCTTCCTTTTAGCAGCTGTATCAACGCTGTGACTGTTTTACCTAACCTGCATTTAGAAAGCTTTGATGCACTTTGGACGCTCCCGTGATTTGTCCTGTGATACGAGTAGCCCAGGAGGCAAGTAGTCAGAAACACTCTGAGATTTTCTTCTGCTTAACAGAGGAACTGTCACAGGATGTCACCTGCAAAATACATCTCTGTGTCCTGTTTCTCACCATGAATGGCAAATGATTCTCTTCTGAGGAACAGAAGCTCCAACAGAGATCACTCCCAAGTGAGCCCATAAGGTCACACCAACAATTAGCGTAGAAAAACAAACATTGCCCAGCTAGGTACCTCCAGACTGCATTTTGAATACATCTTTAACACACAATTCTGACAGCTTTGGGCCCCATCTAAACACCAAAACGCAAGGCACCTTATCACCAAAAAGGCTCCAAAAATCCTCCCTAAGTAGGGTTTGTTTTTTTCCTGCTTTAGTTCTACAGTCTTCCATTGGAAATTTTCCCCAGAAGTTGGTGGAAATACATTTTTCTGGTCCTTTTTGTATCAAGAGGGAAATCTGCTTACTTTTGTTCTCTTCACCAGACTGCAGCCCTCTTCCATCTCCTCTGGCTCTCTCTCTGATATTCTGGATGAGCTTTTTTTTTGCTCCTTTCGCTTACAGATTCTCCCAGAAATTCAAAGGACTTCTCTCTTTTATCTCCTTCCAGCTGTAGCCACGAGGAGGGAACTTAATGGGGAGGTTTCAGTCTAATTCTGGTTCTCAGTAATGTCACCCCTCTGCAGAGCCCTGTTGGGTGGCACCCACAGGATCCTCAGATGGGATTTCAGGGACTGCTGTCCAGCTGGGGATACTCTGCTCAACACCCCTGCTAGTTCCTTCTTCTGAACCCCCCTTCTGTCTTTTTCTTCACTTGTTGCCATGCATATTTGTTTCAACTCTTAGTTCTGAGCCCCATTCCCTTTTCAAGGTCTGTTTGTTATCTAGTATGGATTTCCTTCATCTTTTTCTCTATATATGCTCCAAGAA
Source organism: Chloroceryle amazona (assembly GCA_027560015.1). Lineage (NCBI taxonomy): Eukaryota > Metazoa > Chordata > Aves > Coraciiformes > Cerylidae > Chloroceryle > Chloroceryle amazona. The sequence continues at coordinate 18,435 of JANHFX010017871.1, read as the reverse complement.
AATGCTTAGAAGAAGAATATTAGAAGGGGGCAGACACACAGCAACTCTTTCTCAGCCCTGCTCCCACCAGTCTGAGTCTTAGATGGGTTCTGAGCCAATATTATATTGCATCACTATACTTCCATCTCAGGTACAAAGGTGAATAATATACAAACTGTCTTTGGATTCCAGGAGAAGAAAACAAACAAACAAACAACACAAACCCCACAGCTGTATAGAGGTTTTCATGTGCTTGGATGTATTATTGTGCAGATAATTCTGTACTTCCTTTAAAACTGAACAACATGTGATTTTGCTGGATTGCGGTCGCTGAAATTACTAAAACTTGAGGAGATCAAAATCCCTTAAAAAGATCTCAGGGAAATTCTCTCTGAAGTTAATCACTTTGTCCCAACAGTCTGCTGCCCTAAACAATTGTTTGATTTGCTTATGTACTGAACCAGCCTCATCTCCAAACCTGCCATGGTGGCTTTTTGGTTTTAGCCTAGATGGACAGAGCCACGCCAAGATAGATACATTCAGCAAAGGCATCTTTTTCTCTTAGGAGAAGCTGAAAATACCCCACAGCTCAGCCATAATAGCCTCACGTTGGGCAGTTTAAGAACACGTACGCCCTATTCCTTCATCCCTTTTCCTTTATCTTCCCAAAACAAGAGCAGAAAAAATTAATTATTAATTTCCACCTGCTAGTAGCACGTTACTTTCAATTTAAGTATCAGTGAGTGTTGCCAGAAAGCCAAAAAGCAACACTTAATACCCTGTAGAAGAGGCAGACTGGTTTACGTGACAGAGAAGTAACCCATGACACACATATTTCAGCTCCATCCTGCAGTCTTCTAATTACTACATCGAATTCAAGGATAAGAAGACTGCAATTAGCAGAGTGGAGCAGCCCCTTTTGGCAGCAGTGTACCTCAAATGGAAAACGAAACTACACACTAAATTTACACATACAAATTTCAGCGAGCAGAGCTGTGTTTGTGTAATAGATGACAGCATCTGATGTTAGCTCCTCACATGCATCACGCAGTGAAAATCGTGTTCTATTTTTTTGGCATAGCAGATGTACAGCATAAAGCCTCCTATTCAAATCATTGATCAAATTAGAGCCATAAATAAAAGTATGAGTTCAAAGTAAAGAGGAATTTCACCCAGTGATGGATTTTGTCTGGGAGATAGATTTATCACACAGAATTTGATCATGTCAAATCCTTAACAGTAAAATAAGTAGTTCAGACTTATCGCCCGGTATTAAAAAAATAATCTGGATTTCACTGTTCTTTGTGCACAAGTTTTCTTTGCCTCTACGGAGCTACACAGTTGAGTTAAAATGTCAGTGAAAATCACCAGTACAAATATAAAATGTGTCAGCGTGAATCATATCACTAAATTTATGTAGTAATTGACACTGGCACAAGCTTCGTCTCATTCTTATATGACTCAGCCTATTTTGGGCAATCATTTCTTCCACCCAATTTCCTGAGAATTATGTATGTATTTACTTCTCTAACTGTCACCTTTAAAGCTTCTGGCATTCTTTGGCCAATTTCAGACCAAGCTAATGAGTAGAAGTTTGAAAGATGTTCTGTACCTACGTATTATATGGAGAAAGGTGACCACTACAGATCAAAGAGCTTACTATTGTGCCTGCAAGGGAAAGGCAGCAATATGAGCCCTGGATTACGCAGCAGAGGATATTTGTGACCACGAGTCACAGACCCGTAGGAAATGAAAATTTTACTAGGTCTGGTGTGTTTGCACAATGCTTCAAACCAGTAAGAACTACCCATGCCACACAGTGGGCTCCTATCTTGAAATTCCACCGCTGCATTTCATTTTTCCAAGCGTTTATTGATGGCTGTTATCGATTTTTCATTTATAATTATCACATTATCACACAGAAGGAAAAGTTAGAGGCCTGTATTAGAAAGCTCCTTTTATTCTTTAATAAAAATCTGATTATCTTGTTAAATGCCTGTCCTACATTCAAGTGAAAATGATAATATTGAACGCTTGTTTCCGAAATACCTTTTCATTAAAGCAACCAATCCAACATCATTTGTTCTGCTGCTTACAGACTTAGTTCTATACATGTCTTTCCAACCTAGTTTAAGTAAGGATGATATATGGTATAGCAGGAAAGACAGAGGCCAGATTCTGATTTTAAAGAAACACGTTCATATTTGTGTAAAGAAAAGATTGGCTCAGACTGTCTTCCTTTTAAGGTAACATTGTGGACTCTGTACATTGGGTTGTTTCTAAAATCCATCCCTACGGGGAACAATTCATTGGAGACTGAGATGGCCAAGATCAAATTAAGTGCATTTAATTGACGTTGCCAGTCAGTTATTTGAGATAACGTTTGTTCTGATGTACAGATGTCCAGATTTTGAGTAGAAATCGCTCTTATTTCCAGGCCATGCAATTTTCCAGTAGAGAGGACATTTACCCAGTTGAAAAGGATGAATTAATACAGCGGTGAAAGTGTATCATAACCTAGGCAATCGCTTTCATTGTTAATTCCTCTCACAGACCCCCATAAATTTTCCGTCTTTTTCAGCGTTGCACAGCTCCAAAGACTTCCTAATGAGTGGTTTTCACACCTCCATAGTCAGCTCATTATTTGGAGGTGGGATTATCCTATTGTTTCATTTTATTTCCAAAAATATATGTTTTCTGGCAGAGGAAGAATGGCAGTATTAGTAGAGAATGAACTATGAAGCATTTGACATCAGGTCCAAATCCCAGGATGTGATATAAGGTACGGAATGTATCCAGATATGTTTCAATAGGCAGAACTTTCATTGAAGGAACATGCTGAGAGAAGAGAAGTCAATGCATTTTTTGCTACCAGTTAATACCTCAGCATTACAGATTTGTATCTCTCTTCCAAAGGTGAGAGGCAAAATATATTGAGATTTTTAAGGAAAACCAGTTCCAGAGCCCAAGATGGCTCATATATAACAAAAGCACTACCCCGGGTCAAAGTCTACTGAAGGCCATTTACTTCCCCAAGCATTTGATTAGATTAAGGTCATATGTGCAGCACTATTTATTGCTGGGCTATTGCTCATATCTTAATGGAAACAATTCCTGTAGGAGACATGGGAATTTATACAGCTATTTGATTTGAGGCTTGTGGTCCTCCCGTGTTCCTTGTGCACAGAAGAAGTAGAATCAGGGTTTCATCTCATCCCTGCTGCTGAGCACTCAAAAGGCACACGAAAGGAGCAGCCTGTGTCAGGAATTGATGGGGAATGAACTGTCACCTGGACCTAACAGGGACCAAACAGGCAGCAACTTGTTACACGTTACACGGGATCGCGAGCTGAGTTGCACTGGGCAGCAGACGTGAATAACATTCTCTGCATTTACCCCCAAGCAGCAGCTTTTGCAGAAAGCCTTGTTCTTAAACTTCAAAGATTAAAGCATCATTTTCCATGGAAATGGGTACAATAGCTCTGAAAGATCCCAGTGCTTTAACATCTACTCAGAGAGACCTTCCCGACTTCAGCGTGGTTCCCTTGTATGAAAATACACTGGTAAACGTGAGCTGCTGTGGAATGGGATGTCACATTAGCAGAACCTGGCTCTTGCACTGAAACACCATGCCATTCTCCAGGACAAATGGCAATATTTATGACAGTGGTGAAGAGAGGAAACAATATATAATTAAGTATCAGAGCTGCTTTAAAACAAAAAATAAAATAGGAAAAAAAAAAGCTTAGATGAATTTGCCAGCTGTGTTTGCTGTGTAGGCATAATGGTCCAAACCCAATAAGCACTGCGTACATCATCTTCTGGACCTCCCTAATGGAGTTTGTCTACTGCATTTAGTTGTCCCTCATCTTTATCGGTGGCCATTGTAGAGTCTTACGTTAGAAACATCCCAGGCTGCATTAGAAAACTTCCCTGCACTTTAAACAAAACAATCCATAGCTAGCTTAACTCCCATTCCTGTTTCCAGATGCAGCATCATGATATTGAAAATGGTAACACTGGACACTTCTGAAATACACAGTCTTTTAAGTAAACCAAGTAAACTTGTCTCCATTTTATTACAAAACTAGAAAATAAACTACTTGTAACCACAGTTGTTTATCTAGTGTAGGAATGGGCTTCATCCAACAGTAACCTGCTCCCTTGGGAGTTACAGCCAAGAGAAGTTTTCATAATCTAGCAACTCACCACCACTGAGACAACCCTCACTAGAGAGCTCATAGCTCAGATACCTTCACTGTACAACAGCTGGGATAACTAGGTGAAACACAGAACGACATTTAATAAATCCAGAAGAAAAAAATAGAAGCACAGAAATTTTATGCAATTTAACTTTCTAGTCTCTCTAAGAGAATGGAAAGAAATATGATTTTTTTAATCCTTGTACTATGCTATAGCACTCTGTTTCTGGCATCCCCTAAAACAATTCTGGGGAAAAAAAAGGGTTTTTTTGAAGACTTAAGGAATGTAAATAGATTTTTCAGCTTAAGAAAACCCCAACAAACAAATAATACTAAGCAGCAAATCCATATACTAGATCCTCTCGTCTGCAACACCCCCAGCAGTTCTAGAGAGCACAAAAATCCCTGTGGCATTGCTGTTTCTTTACAGTAGGTTTTGATTTTGTTTTAAACAACATCTTGCTATATTTTTTTCTACACAAGCATTCTGTTTCCAGTCAAAGTTCCCCTTAAAGAGTAGTAAAAGACCTTGTCCCGGTTGGGCTTAGCCTCCCTTGAAGCAAACGCTATTCCAGTGCCAGGTCTCTGGGGAGGAATCAAACAACATTAACTGAAAGGAGATGTACAATGGCCACGAAGCCAGACATGCCTTTTTTTCTCCCAAGGAACAAAACCATTTATAGCCTCCCCACAAGATGAGCCAGCTAGCTATTGCTTGGCTGAAGCAAGCCGCGTCCGTTGGTGATTTGCGTAGGGAAACGATGTTCAGATAGAAAAGAAGCAAACGGAACTATAAATTATTTACCCTTGTATTTACCTGTGAACTTGAATTTTACTGAGCATTCTGTGCTATGTAGAGAGATTAATCTGAGGGCAGGGTATGATCTACACTCGTAACAGAAGTGCTTTCAGGGTTTTATTCAGCTAGTCCACTTCAGATTCAAATCTGCAGATACTACAGCTTTGCTTTGTAGGATATCTCCCAAGAGGCAAACCTCACTTCACCCTTGAAACTTCCTTTTTTTTTTTTTTTTTCCCTTTTGCAAATACCACCTTCCCTTACCCAAACATTTCCTGCTTAAATTTGATGGAGCTCTTCACCCACTTATTTGTCGTGTCCACCTCCTTGTACCACTTGGAGCACTCCACGGGATTTCTCAGCACTTGTTAACATACAGCCTTGCTGGCTTCTACTTTTATTCCTTGCTGGGTTCATGCAGCAGTCCTACCTCAGTCCCATCATCTGTCACGTGGAAAGCGTCTGCTCTTCTGTCTTTCGCACTGAAACAGGTATTTTATTCTTTTCAACAGCATCAGCATCTTCCATATCATTTCCTTCTCCAACTTTGCACCAATTTCACAACGCTGAGTGAAATTATTACTTTGTCATTTCATCAGCACAACATTAAATGATGGGGAACTTTTCTTTTTTTGACAACCTTTCCCTTAACCTTCAACGACTCTATTAGAAGGCAATAATCACTGTTATAGAATTTTTATCACATATATTCATATCTTATGCTGACTTCCGACTTTCCCTTTTCCCCTGAACTTGAGTTAAAGTGCTAAATCTGAATTACTTTATGGCAATCTGTAACTAAATGAGGGTAAGTAGACAGTTTGTGTTTTAAATCGGTACCTCGCCCCTGTAAAGGAATTTCAGGTAGATTTCTACAGGAGCTGTTTCTGTTCAGGAGATGAGATTTTAATGGAAATGTTCTATATAGACTTTCAGCAGATATTTTGAAATTGCCCAGTGGGATTTCTTCAACTTCATATAGGTTCCAAGTGACCTGGCCAAACAGGGGCACGTATGTGTGCATTCCTGGAATGAATATTTTCCTTATGGAGATTTTAATTAACTAGAATAAGGCATATCAGCATAAGAACAGTGTAGTTGAATAGAATTGCTCATAGTCGTGCCTTTTCTCTCCTGTTTTATCTGCTGAAAACTACACTGACCTACGACTGCTATTCAAACATAGCTACTAACCAAGATTTTTCCTCTGCCTCAGTCATTGCTCAACCTGTGCACTGATTAGATCATCTCCACCTACAGATTCTGCAGTTATACAAATTGATCCGATATGGTTTAGTTTTAAAGAGATAAATTCCTCTTGCCAGTACTATCAGAAACAGTTCTGCTCAGTGTAAAAATGAGAGACTGGCTAGGATCGATGGGTCGCATGTTGTACATACTGAAAGTTAGAGAGAGTGGCTCCAGGGCTCAAGCTATTCCACAGTTTAGAGTGAACCGTCCTCATTTAGAGATCTTTAGGGCGAGAGCTCTATTTGTGGCCTTCAGGTGGAAGGTGAGGTGGGCAACATGTCTGATTTTCACTGTTCTTTACTAAAAAGTCTACAAATACTGAAACTACTTGAATCATGGGGAGAATGGATATTTCTACCTTCATTTCAAGCGTGGATTTAGGTTTTAAGAGACTAGACCAGTATAAAAAAAGGAAAAGTTCATTCAAGGAAGACAGAAGGTGACAAGATAAACACCTGAAAACCTATGCAGGCTTTTCAAGGTGCCAAACAAGAAACCAATTTTTTTATTTTAATTTTTAAAACTCATGCGTCTCTTTATTTTGGAGATTACTTCAGGATGTGAAACCACTCTCAGGGAATTTCTTTCTTCCGAAAGCACAAATAAAAGCAACAAATAAAATCACAAGCTTTTGCATTTCCAGATGCTCTTATTAAGTGCATTATTCCCTTCTATGTAGTAACCGATTGTGACATTAAATACTTCAGCACCGATTTAACGTCACTCAGAATCTGCAGACTTTCAGGTCTCAGTATTGCTCTGTTATGCCATCATTCATCAAGAGAAGGATGTGCTTAACACTTGGGGTTTGCCCCCAGTCCCTTGAGGAAGCCTCCTAGTGCTCTGTCACCTCCTCTCTGTGCTCTCTGCCTTCTACTTCTGTGGTCTTGGGGAAGTAAACCCAGGTTGTGGGGATGCTCCTCACAGATAAACCTGCGATATGCTGTGGGAGGAGATGTCATTCGTCCCTGCTTTTGATGCCAAGGGAAGTTGCATTCTCCCTTCCAGAGCTCCTTCCAGACAGCTGGGCAAAACCAACTTTGCATTTCGCAGGAACAGCCTCCCCTCCCATTTTGGAAGGAATCATAAACTGGTTTGTATCGAAAGGGACCTTTAAAGGTCAGCTAGTCCAGCTGCCCTGCAAACAGCAGGGAAGGGGAAGCAAAGAAACTTGAGCTGATCAGAAACTTGCCCTTCTAATAACAGACATTACAACATCTACAGGTTTCTCAGAGTCTCTGTATCTATATAGAACTACTACAGGTCACAGTTACACCAGTGACATTACTCAACCGTTCATTAAGTTGCTTTTAGTAACACTAAGCCACGGTACTTCTAGGGGTAGTGCGTGCAGCCTTCCTGTAGTAAACAAAACCCCAGACCAAACCCATTGTCAGAGCCTGAGGTCTACAATTTTTACTCAAAAGAAATCACTTCAGCCAACGGGGAGCTTTGTTTGCTTGGTTTGGGTTTTGCTTTTTCTTTGTTTTTACAAAAATCTTCAGAATCTGCTGGTTAGAAAACAAACAATCAAGAAAACGAAATAGCCCTTTGATTTTGCCTAAATGTTCAAGGTTTACGACGGATTGTGAAAAGCCTTCTAGTCCATAATGAGAGGGTGAAAATAAAGTATCCCTTAATTTTGAATTTTGAAGTTTTGAAGGAAACATTCAAATTTTAAAATGCAATAAATGTTGCTCGAATCTCTCCTAGGCAGCAGCCACCCTCGGTGATTAGGATTCTATTCACTGTTGCTTTCTGCAGGTATTGTAATTATAGCCTGCAAACTGAGAGTACAAGATAATCATTATCTGCACATGTTTACAAGTTAAAAAGAAACGCCGAAATATAGTTTATTGCTCCACGCTGAAAGTGTGAATCTTCTCACACATTTGGCATCCCACGATATTAAAGTGATATTATGGGGTTGCTGCACGGCCTCCCATCCAAACTTATTCTTGGGCAATACCTTGAAAAATCAGATGATGCTTCTTAACACGTAGATAACAAAAAGCCACGCTATAGATTACTGCAGCTTTTTCAACACCCAGTTCTAGTTGACTTCGAAGCAGGGGCAAATCCCAACAGTTCCAGCTGGTGTTTTCAAATCTGTGTAATTTGAAGCGTGGTTCTTTTTGACACATTGAAAGAAAAACTAAAAAAATCTCTGCAAATGCCATCCAGTTGTCCCTGCGCCCTATTACTTTAGTGACAAAAATCCTGAAGACCCTCGTATGTTTGAGCCTATGCATTCACTGGAGCTGCCAGAATCCTGCAAGAGGATCTATTTCCTCCAACTTTTTTTTTTTTTTAACCAATGTATTTGCAAAAATAACAGGAGTAGGGCAGCCTCCCTCAGAAGTGGCTCTGAATTCTTCTATTTGTTGAATACCAAACTGATTCCTTCCTTCCCACCTCCGTCTCTCAAAAAATAAGAAAGTCCTGACCCTCCAAAGAAAACAGATACGTAGAAAGTAGCAGTCAGTAACGTCAAAACGCGTTTGGCCTTCTAATTTTGATGCCATAAAGTGACAATTTCAAGGGCTATTCCTCCGTCGTTGTTCCCTACAGAAAGATGCTCAAACAGTGAGCTGCTAGCACAGTTTATCAGCTGCAGAACCAACTATTTTCTGGAGGGATGCGCTGTGCGCCCTGGCAATTTCTTTTTTCCGAGGCATATGAACATATGTCTACTCAAATCAACTGCAGAGACAATATTCTGCCATTCTGTTTATCTCACCTGTACACTTATGCCAGGGCTGCGTTCCACAATGAGCTGAGGTGTCAGGGGCAAATTCACCTCAAGGAGAATTGCTGGTTTTGAAAGGGAAGACTGAGTTTATCTAAGGTAAGTGTAACTTCATTGTAGCGTTCGGCTGATAGAGTTGGAAACTGGCAAGTTTTTAATATCTCCGAGGCTGTTACAAACGTGCAGTCAGGAGGCTGCAGCTATTTTTGTGGACCTTGTGCTGAGACCTGTGCAGATAGCTTTTGGAAATGAAGGCACTTACCACCATTAGAATAGCGGCCTTAATGCTTGGGGAAATACTTTCCACTAATGCTCCCGCTGGCAAATTGACTATCCATTTCTGCTCAAAGATGGCTAAGATGTAAATGGTCTTTTTCAGAGTACGAAGGTTGTGCATTGAAACCCGCTGTTCAACAATCCCAGCTGCATGCATGTTATTATCCCAGCACTGATTACAAGATCCCATTGACCACAAGCTGCCTGTCTGCCTGTCTAGATGGTGTGATTAGTGTATAATCAATCTTTAATCCAATCAGAAAACTCTCTGCCTGCAACTGATAAAGGTCTCGGCAGGGTACTGATGAAGCTAAAGCCTTAGTATCTCTAAGGGGACACCTGCAGCATGTGAGGTGCAGAAGCTAAGCAGGCTGATCTAAGAGAAAGGAATTAAGGTGGTTTGTGAAAAATCTGATAAACAGCATTCAAACAGAACAAATCAGGTAGCTAAAGTGTGGGGCTTAACAGCCTCACAGCCCCTGAGCGCTGCTGTTCTAAATCTTCACACGTGGAGAGGATCACCTTTTACCTTGAAGACCACCATTCAAGACCTAACATTTAGTTTCTGGTTGTTAAAAGAAGTAGCCAAGAAAATGATTTTTTTTCTGACTTTATGATTTCCTCCAGTGCATCAGTTCCTCTTCAGCTTCATACTGCATTGTCTGTAGGTCTGCACTGGTTCCCGGAGTGGAATACGACCGCAACTTTCCAAACTGGAGTGCCAAGACACTACACTGCTTTGCTGCTTCTTTTTAATTTCTTGACCCAAATTTATATTTTTTTTCTCTTTTTAGCTCAGTATTTTTTCCTACCTTTGCCAGTGGGATACTTATAATTGCAGCTCATATAAAGCTGGTAAAAAATAGCACATTATTATGTGATAAACCTACGTGCTTTATATTAATCTCCATTGCTTCAGGGCAAACAGTTTCTCCTAACTTGCTTTCTATCTTATGACCTGTACCTATTACATTAACACTCAAAATTAAGACAGAATCCCAACTACCTCATCCAAAGCTAAAGGACTTCCAACATACCTCTTCTGTAACCATATAAGCATCTCTTGACGGTTTAAATGGAAGCCATTGTTTTAAACAGGGTTCTGTGAAGTGTCTTTATTTCTAGAAATACAGATTATTGCCACACGCCCCATGGATTTACTCTTTGTAACTTCTGGGTGAGCTGCACTGTTACTTTTGAGCTTGTGAGGGTATCCGGCACCCATCTGAGATACCTGCAGCAAAGCTTACATTTATCTGTGTTCACAATAAGCTTAAGATCAAAAAGAAATGTAATTATTCTGTCTACAAAGTCTTTTTTTTTTTTCCCCCTAAATGACCATTTCAGATTTAACAATTTCTCTGATTTCAAAGTCTCTGTCTAATCAGTAAACAATGAACAGCATCGCAGTGAAATAATCTAATTGTCACAGCTCTGACTTTGAAAAGAAGCTTTCAAGACTACTTTAAACTTGACAATTTAGGCAAAACCTATTGCTAGAATGTTAATACGTCCACAGTGCCTACAACAAGAACAGTAAAGTACCTGCAGACATTAGACACATGCACTTCCAAGTCCACATGGACTGCTGTAAACAGTCTTATGCTCAGAGCAGTTCTAAGATTCACCAGGAACTAAAATAGCTTATACCCAGTAGGACTGATTGTGCCTTTAGAGATATATGGAAAATATCTGCTCGTCACAGAATATGACCTTCATAACTTAATTTCTGGGTCATTCCCTCACTTGTGGGATATTTTCAATATCATAATTGTAAAAAGAGAAAGAAAGGAAGGAAAAATGTTCAGTTATTCATTTTGCAGGGCCTTTTTATTAAAAGCAGAACTAACATTAGATGAAAATCATTTCGCTGATAATTTTAATGAAATATGAAGTGCTTTGAATATATTTTATTGCAGGCAATATAGGAAAAAAGGCGCTGTCTGCTTAATGTGTCATTTAATGAATGGATTCCACATTGCTTTACTTTGCTACATTTGGAAGTGAGGGCCATGTAATGATGATAGCTCCTGCTTTTGAAAGGGGGCTTCTTCCCACAGTTTTAAATTACACTTCACCCAATGGAAACTGTGAAGTATAATGCAGCAGAAATGAGGCTGAACCAAAACACTGGAGCTAAATACCTTAACAAAACTCACTGAATTTCATCCTGTAAGCCTATCTCTAATACGGGGGGGGGGGAAAAACCCTGATGTAGATAATGTCCTGGCATGCTGAAGGTCAGGCTGCTGTCAGAAGGATCCCACAAAACCAGAACTCTCACTGAATTTGCAATCAGCTGACATCACAGTTGCTTGGTCAGCCCAGTTGAGGGTGAGGAGTCAGGGTGGAAGCTCTGCCTGCAGAAATGTGAGAGGCATTGCAGAGCAGGCTGTAGGTGCCATTTATTTTCAACTTTTTCCCTTTTAATTTCAGCTCGGAGAAGACCAAATGAAATCACCAGTGCTATAGAAACACCCCCTGATCTGCCTGGGTTTGTTTTTGTTATTTTTAGCAAAGACATGGGTCTGACTCAACAAGTTTCCCATTCTTAACCTCACACTATCTTAGGTTTTCTCTGCTGATAGCTGCCAGCTCTTGCCTCTGGCTTTGCCCCCATAAGATGCAGATTCATTAGCTGTGTCTAAAGTGAATAAAGCGTTAAGGGATAACCATTCAGTGTCCCTGAGACCAGACAGAAGTGCCTGGCTGGGTCTGCAGCCCCTGATCCATCCTGACTGCTGTCCTCCTGACTGCCTAGGAGTGGTGAAGGGGGACCAAGCTCCAACTCAAAGATGATAACACTCTAAGCATCAAATGTTCTGGGCCCCAGAGCACAGGCTTATTCCTTGACACGTTCAGGGGAGGCATAGCTATTGACTGAAAACAGCCACAAACACTGTCTTTTAAACTAGCATAGAAAAAGAGCAGAAATCTGTTGGAAAACATCTAACAGGAAATTTCATCATGAATTACAACCATGTGAATTACAAGCAGGCATCTTTCTTACTCGGCATAATACCTCACTGGGTTAGAGACCATTAGGTTTAGACACTCAAGTTTGCATAGAAAAATAAGGTGTAAAGAAAGTATGAATTCAGTATCAATGAAGGCTATTCTTCACAGGCTGGAGAAACTTCCATACCAAGCAACAGGAGGATTCCACATGTATTTTGTCATCATGGACATAAACATACAGGAAGAAGGGGAGAAGTATCCCAGATATTCAGCATGAGTTAGGGAAGTGGCCTTTTAATCTCAGAATATAATTTCCATGAATCTGGACTCAGTGTAAATGGATCATAGAGTCATGGAATCACTAAGGTTGGAAAAGACCTTAAAGATCATCACGTCCAACTGTCTACTAAACATTATCAGGACCACTAAACCCTGTCCTGCAGTGCCACAGCCAGAAGTTTTTTGAACCCCTCCAGGGATGGTGATTCCACCCCCTCCCTGGGCAGCCTCTTCCAAGGCTTCACCACTCTCTCAGCAAAGAAATTGTTCCTGATACCCAACCTAAACCTCCCCTGGGGCAACTTCAGCCCATTGCCTCTCATCCTGTCACTGGTCAGCTGGGAGAAGAGACCA
>JANHFX010017870.1:0-11467 GCA_027560015.1 Chloroceryle amazona | reverse complement strand
CATAGAGAGTATAGAATACACAGTTTTGCTTCTAACCACATCACGATAAACTGGTCCCGGCCCCTCTAACTATGACATCTGTATATTTTCATTTTTCAAAAATATGAGTTCTGTGAACTCATGTTTCTCCCTTCACCTAGGGAGTAATAACCCCATGCACCAGTACAGGTTAGGAGTTGATCTGTTGAAAAGAAGCTCTGCAGAAAAGAACCTCAGCATCCTGGTGGACAACAAGTTAACCATGAACCAAAAACGTGCCCTTGTGGCCAAGAGAGGCAATTGTATACTGAAGTGCCTTAAGAAGAGTGTGACCAGCAGGTCAAGGGAGGTTCTTTTTCTCCTCTACTCTTCCTTAGTAAAGCCACCACTGGCCAGCCTGGTTGAACAGGGAGCTTTTGGTGGGACTTAGGGAGAAAAGAAGTGTTTACCACCTTTGGAAGAAGGGCTAGGCAACTCAGGGGGAGTACAAAGACCTTGTTAGATTATACAGAGAGGAAATTAGGAAGGCAAAAGCCCAGCTGGAACTAAACTTGGCTTCTTCAAGTACATTAGCAATAAAAAGAGTACAAGGGAGAATCTCCATCCCTTACTAGATGTGGTGGGAAACATTGCAACCAATGATGAGGAAAAGGCTGAAATACTTAATGTTGTCTTTGCCTCTGTCTTTAGCGGACAGACTAACTGTTCCCATGGTGTTCAGCCTCCTGAGCTTGAAGATAAGGATGGTGAATACTGCAACCCCCCCCTTAATCCAGGAAGAAGTAGTTAATGATCTGCTTTTGCACCTTGACACTCATAAGTCTATGTCATTCACCCAAGAGTACTTAGGGAGCTGTCAGGAGAGCTCACCAAGCCTCTCTCCATCATTTTTCAGAAATCCTGGTCAACAGGAGAAGTATCAGATGATTGGACGGTAGCTGGTGTTGGTTTTCTTGTTTGGTTTGGGGTTTTTTTTGTGTTTTGTTTTTGGTTTTGTTTTTTGTTTGTTTTTGTTTCCTTGTTTGGTTTTGTTTCCTTTTAGTGGTCAGGTATTTAGATGTTCTTTATTCTTGTAGGTATGGTTGGACTTGGTGATCTACAAGGTCCTTTCCAACCACAGTTATTCTGTGATTCTGTGATTCTGTGACTATTGTGTCCAGTTCTGGGCTCCCCTCTTCAAGAGACACAAGAAACTACTGCAGACAGTCCAGTGGAGAACTATGAAGATGATTAGGGGACAGGAAGACCTCTCTTTATGAGAAAAGGCTGAGAGACCTGAGTGTGCTTAATCTGGTGAAGAGAAGACTGAGAGAGGCTCTTATCAATGTTTGTATATATCTAATGAGAGGGTATAAAGAGGATGGGGCCAGACTCTTTTCAGTGGTGCCCAGTGAGGGGCAATGGGCACAAACTAGAACACAGGAAGTTCCACCTATACATGAGGAAAAATTTCTTTACTGTGAGTGTGACAGAGCACCAGAACAGGCTGCCCAGGGAGACTGTGGAATCTCTTTCTCTGGAGACTTTCAAAGCCCACCTGGAAGTGATCCTGTGCAACTTGTCCTACGTAAACCTGCTTTAGCAGGGAGATTGGACCAGATGATCTGCAGAGGTCTCTTCCAACCCCTACTGCTTTGTGATTCTGCAAAGCAACAAATAAAACTATTTGCCACAGATTTTTTGATCGTCTCTTTGTTTTGAACTATCCAATTGATTATTTCAGTGTAATGAAGGGAACAGTTGTCTCTATTCTTGGGCCACCTGATCACATATGAAATGTATAACATTCCCAGTTGTTTCAATTGGCAGTTGAATAATAATCTGAATTGTCTAAAATTATATAATAATTTCGCCTGAGGCACATAAATGATCCTGAAATGATGTGCATACATTGTGATAAAAGTAATTTTTACTCTAGGGAAGAATCAAATAGATAATGGGAGTGGTGAACACATTAATCAATTTCAAGCAATAATTCACAGTTCAAGTGTTGAAGAGGGAGAAAATTGTTTTATAGGTGCAAATACTAAGGAATGGAATCCTCATTAACATTGTCTAATCTTTTTAGTCTAAAGTACATCATTTATCTGAATGGCATAATTTAAAGGTCAGAAAAATCTTCCATTTTTCAAACAACTGAACTTTCAGACCTAACAACCAAAAGTCTGTCCTGAACAGTAGCTAAAGCTCTTGAAAGAATTAAGTGTTTGATTTACAGATACTGAGAACTTTTCTCAGTTTCAGATGACCAGATTTTACTGTCTATAAACAAAGGTCTCTTAAAATAAACATTTCCTGAGCCAAGAAATTATTTCTTTTTTTGGAGCTTCATCTAAAAATTCCAGTGGCATAGATCTCAGGGCAATCTGCAGTGTACTCAGCAAGTTGTCATGTTTATCAGAGCTATAGAAGACATTTATTGCTTCATACACTGTGATCTCTTTTGGGATTCTTACTGAAATATGTACCATTAAATCACCTTTAGCCGATTGCTGCATTCACAGCTGTGGAGTATCTGACAAAAAGCAGAGACATAGGCTGAATGTAATTTCAAATTATTTGGTTTGGCTCTGACTGTTTCCAACTTGTTAGAAAAAGAAAATTAACCAAGGATAATAAATTCTAAGGCTTAAATTCCCTAGTCAGGCTCCCACTAACAATATTATTTTTTTTTTAGATATGCAGACGTCTGTTTCTGAAACATATCAAGTTTGTTTTATGTATAATATTTAAAGGTTTTGTAAATTAAAAGGCAAAAACTCTGTTCATTTAAATAAATACATTTTCCTGCTATGATTTAGATTTGATTCTGGTTTTGTTAGAATAAATTAATAAGTGAACACTTTGAGGCATTGAAGGATAGATTGTGATACTGGTCAATGCAATATACTCATTATATATTTGGGAAGACTGGAGAACTGGAACATGAAATGCCTACCTCTCTGAAGATGTATAATGCCTGTTATGACAGGGTAGATCAGCAAATCAAAGATACAACATTCTTCCTGTTTTCCTTTTTTGTGCCACCTGGCCAGCAAGAGGAAAATACCTCTTGAATTTTTCCTTACTCTTCATGTGATGATTTCAGAGAAAAGATTCTCCACTATGCTCTTATATATCTCTGTATCTTATTATCTAAATCTACGAAGCAGGTAACCTTCATAAGTCCCTTTCAAACTAAATTATTTTATGATTCTGTCATTCTTAGCTGAGAAAACCATAGTGCAAAAACACATCAAACTGTTTTGAGAGGAAGCATAATTAATGAAAACAATGAAGTCATTGCAAAATAAATAAATAAATAAATTTAGGAGAATTGTCTATCTTTATCAAAATTAAGTGGAATATGGAAAAAAAAATGTATGCAATGTTTAAAATGGTGCAAAGGGTGATTTTATTTAGAAAGTGTCACCAACTCTAGGCATAGTGAGTAGGTTTCTATCAATCTGACATTTGCCAGCTAAATGTTGAGCTAATATACTATAAGGTGGATTTCCAAATTACTAAATTAAATAGTAAATTAAATGAATATACTATATATAGCATGTTAGTAAAGCAGTCAAATATATATTCTCAGAAGACTTATGAACATGACACAATATAAAAAATTTTTTACAGTCCCCAGAATAATATAATTGATAAGCAAACTATTTTTGGGAATAGATTGCCTTTTAATTGTTCTATCCTTTACTTAGATTTACCAAAAAACCTCTAGCAGAATTCATCCACAACTGTAAACATTTCCAGGAAACAAGCAGGTAAAGTATAAACTGATGTAATAAGATGAAATTAGAAATGGAAAATCATAAATCTTCTCATATGCATTAATTCAAAGCAAGATGTAGCTTACTACACCGACTACACCAAGTTAAGCTTAAATGCATTTTTCCTTTGTCTCTGTTTACCAGAGACAGGTTAATTGTTACTGAAAGGGCAGGACCCTCGACACCTACCTCTGTCAATTGTTTTCAACTTTGCCGAACATGTATGACAGTGATCTTCAGGAAGACTTCATTATACTCCTTTTTCATACTCCTTAAACTTTTCCTTTTTATAGCCCCACAGCTATAATTTTTATAAAAACAAAATAATTTTCTGAAGGAAATGAGAAAGTCTTATTTTTTTTCCTTCTGTGCCTATACTTTAGACAGAATAGCACAGAACAGAACTGTTCCCAAGTCTGGCAGCTGATAGCTACTTTGGCATAAAGTTCCTTCATTCCAGATCCCTCATCGAGGAGTAATACTAAAAGGGGTTTCAGTAACATTTTATGATCTGAAAGTCACTGTTACAGAACTGCAGGGAAAAAGTCCATATTCATAAGCAGAAATTAGAACAACCCAATTGCCCTGCTATCTTCTATAGGGACCTGATTGGGAAATGCTGAAGTGTGGGCCAGAAAGACCCAATGACATGAGGCTGGAAATTACTCATATCTGAAATATGACTTGATAACTCATAATTCTGCTGCAAGAGTAAAAGGATCCTGGAGTTAAAGTTCTACTAAACACAGATATGAGAACACTGTTAATTTCTCTCACCTCTCAAATGAATTACTATAATTCAGTCAAAAAGCAGACAATACATATAAATTTAGAACAGATAAAAAAACCTAGAAATGTTTTTGTTCATGGCCCTTTGCTCACCCTGCTGTTATTTGCTATTTGCCTGTTCTCAAAAATCAAGTACTAATGGTATTTGTGCTCATTGTTATCTGGTGGGAGATAGCTCAGCATTATAATCAAATGAAAATTAAGTTCTTTTGTCCATCATTACTTTAAATCTCTATATAAACATTTAAAATGTTAATTACACTAAAAGAATATTTCAGTATTTATAATCTATCCTGCATTCATATTCCTGTACTTGATGATAAAGACTTCTTGTATAACTGGATGATCTACACCCACTCTCTTCAGGAAAGCAGATAAGCTTTTTCATGTCAAAACATTTAATTATAAAGTTGATCATGTAGTTAGTCTTTTAAAGATAAAGATTCTTTTTTTTTCTTGAAAAGGAAAGTCTTACTCATAAAATAGGAAACAGACATGTAATTTAGGAAGAAAGAAACTTGGCAATTCATGGTAATTAATGAGCTTCTTATACTGTCTAATGATGAAAATGACTACAGTATCCAGAAAAAAAAAATCTTTAATATGCTATAAAATTATGACAGATAATGAAAAACTACTTCAAAAATATATGCAATTAGTAATTTTTGTTTCATTTCTGTTCATGGTTTTGCTCTTCCCAACAATTAACAAAACAGTAATGTAAAATACATGCATAGCTGAGCTGGGTAAAAAATAGTGTTCTTTCTGTCTATTAAAATAATGATTTTTTTTTTTCACTTTTTAACATTTTTATTTGCACATAGATACATGAACACAAAACCAAATGGAGTAAAGACAGAGTTTTCCTTATTTATTCTACTTAAAAGTAAGATGAGGTTTTTTCCTTAAGGTAGTTGAATTGTATAGTTGGGGGGCATTTAAAATCTGAGATTGTTGTATTTCATGTGGTATGAAAGGTCCTCTAGGAGGAGGGAGGATAGAGGAAAATATGTCAGAAGTTGACTACTTCTGTTTTTCCTACTCACTTGGAATGTTATGGGGTGGTCTGAATTTTAGAGAGAGGTGGTGTGATTTTTGTCAGTTGTGTGAGCTCCCTGAATCTTGTAGGGGAATTCTGAAATGGCAATCATTTGGAGATGAGAGGTAGGAATGCAAAAATGAATTAAGCTGAATTTGAAGTTACCAGAAACTATAAGGAGAAGTTACACTGCATATTTTAGGTATATATTTGTGCTGTAGGCAGGGATTTGGAGGAGATTGGAAGAGAAACAAACAAAAAAAAAAGCAGACAGTTGTGACCTGAGAAGAATCAAATCATGCTAGGGACAAATATGTGATGACAAAACCAATCAGAATTGAAGGTTTTACATGTTAATTCAACACATAAATAACTCAGCACACCGAAAAGGGGATAGTTTCAAGATTTAGAGTGTGTTATATATTCTATGTGTGGTGAAAAAAAGAGTTACCATGGGAAACTTCTGAACTGAGAGTCCAAGAAACAGTATGAACACAAAAAAGCTCCAACAAGAATTTAAATTCAATATTGTTTAGCTCATACATATGATGCATCATGTTTTCTGCCATCAGTGAAGAACTTGCTTTGCTGTCATCTACCTTCTGTTTCCAGTTGCATACTCCCTCCATTCCAGTAGTATGTAATTATATTACATAAAAATCACTATTACTTTCTAAGCTAAATGGATGATGCAAATGAGGCACCAATTTATGTTGACATGCCATCCTGTTACACTGTTGAAGAGGTAGCTGCAAACTCATTACTGTTAAAACTTCATAGAATGAAAATACACATACTGGACTAATGTTGGCAGTGCTTACACTTACAATAAAATTACAGCCATATGATATCTTGTATTGTGAAAAAAAAGCTAAAGGAAAAGCTGTCTGCTGTGATAACTGTTAGATACCAAATCCCAGAATGAATGTCTAGCTAATTAAGAAAGAATTGGTTGAACTTTGCTTTGGGTACTAGATCAGTTGTTTTGTTAAGAAAAAAAGATAAATGCTTGCTCTAGATGCAGCCAAAGGACCTTGGACATGGACAAAGAAAACCATTAAAAAAATGAATACTGATCTTGAGTTCTTACCTGGAGAAAAGCTGCCACAACCGCAGACATTAGAAATAGTAGTGAATAATCTCTATTACAAGGATACTGAAAAACTTAAAATGGCTTTTGGTCAGACACCATGGCTCTAGCCCACATAAGGAAAACAAGTAAGTCTTGTGTAATACTGGTTTATTGTGGGATTAAGAAAGCATGGAACTGGACAAATTAAGATAGTGTGGGTAAAAGGCAAGAGAAATCTTTTAATTGGGTCCTGTGGATAGAACTGAAGTTGATTTGTTTGGGCAGAAAAAGTTGAAAACCGTAAGGATTTTAGAACTGAGGAAGAATCTGAAGATGGTGAAGTAAAAGTGTCATTGAAGAAAATGATGAAGACATATGAAAATGTAAATGCAATAGTAACTGCATTCATGACAAGCAAACAGATTAACTATGGGGAAATTGATTTTATATAGATTATTAATTTCAAGGTATTTTTTGTATACTATTATTTTATGGGATATCTTTCTCTTATATTAATAGTAGTCTTCTCCTTGGTGTGATACAATAGTTGCTTTCCAAATCACCATACCATTCTGTCATATATGTCATTCTGGGGCAATGGTCTCCACTGTAACTATGTATTATGAGAATACTGCCACCTTTTCTTGATTTTGACCCAGCCACCCACTCTCGTTTTGACAGCTACAAATGCCATTGGATGACTTGGAAGGAAATTATTCTTTAAGCAATGATCCTCTACATCTGTGTTCTCTGTTTCTTTGTTTGTTTTTATTTCTGGCTTTTTTTTTTCTTTTAGATACAGATAAAATTAAACATATAATTCTCAAAACTGATGTATATTAACATTTGCAGCAGTATATATTGTTTTACATTTTGGAACAAAAAAAAATAAAATATGTTAGAAAAAGGCCAACTTTTAACACATTGATTTTAAATTTAGGAAAGTTGGAATTGCTGTTATGTTCTCTAGAACTTCCCAAATAATTTTAAACTGATCAGATTAGCTACTGGTATCATTAAGACATGGCAAAACAGATCTCATTACGGGATAATTTAATCTGCAAAATCCTGAAACTGCACCATTAGATCTATCCACCAATTTAAAACAGAAGGACTTCATTGATTTATACAATGAAACAATTGACCTATGAATTAAGGACAGGCTATAAGACTTTTTCCCACCTTTATTTATTTTAGCCTAGTTCTTTTATGTACACATATTGTTGGACAGCAAGTTTAAGCACCATGCTGCTGTTAAGACTACTGAAACTGAATGAGTTCTCCTAGCCTAAACCCGGCAGCATGGGGAAGGCAGATGTTAGGAAACTATAGCAGTGCAATGGGAAGAATTTAAGCCTGTTAGGAGTACCATTTATACCACCTGTGTACTGTAGCCTAGTATCATAAGGAGCTAGTCTCCAACTCTGTGACTGGAACATTGTCTCAAATAATTTGTGAAGCAAAATGTACTGGTTACCCACTCCTCTACATATGTTACATCTCTTGAAAACAGATTGTCAATGTGACAAAGACTGCAGTTTTCAATGTCTTCTTAACACTTTAAGGAACATGTAGCTTGATTAAATATTTAATCAGAGTAATATATTTTGCTTAGCTTAGCAAAAATCAATGAAATAGTAGAATATTATTATCTTAAATAGTAAATAAAAATTGGCTTAAACTAAAGTCTGGAGGGAGAAAATGAAAAATATTTACTACATTGAAAGACAATTGTAATATTAAAAGATAAAAAATACTATATATTTGGTTTTATTCTTTATGTTGCAAATACAGTCTCTCATGATTAAATTTTGTGGTGTCCTCCTGTGGTCTGTATTGAAAAGCATTGTCCTACAAAGGGCAGCAAATCCAAGACCCAACCTCTGGTACATGACCTTGTCTACAGGCCAAAGAATATTCCTGTAGTTGAAATACTTAAATACTGTGCTTGTATAGTAAAGAAATAAGATTAGAGTATACATGAATAGTCAGCATCGTAGGTAATAGTGAAGAAAAAGCAGACTTGCATAAATTTGCCAATATAATAAAGAAAACAAATTCAAGAGCAATAACCTTCACCACTAGTCAGTCATGTTTCTATGACATAGATCAATAAAGGGGGATTTTTTTATTTATTAAATCTAACTCCTCACAGTGTTCATGAATAGTGATTTGATGGCAACAGATATTCAGGTATGAAATAATCTAGGAAGCTCTACACACTGATCTACTACTCCTAATGTTAACTACACAACCTGTCCTTATCCTCCCTTACGTTCCTTCTCTCTGACGTTTTGTCTACCTTTGCTTCCTTCTGCTCTTCTCTCCTTCTTCTCCAGGACAAAACTGTTACAGCCTTTTTATGTGTCCAGGCAGCCTAAATTTTGTCCCAGTCTTTTGAAGATTATGATGTCAGATCTCAATTTCCATGTCCAAAAAAAAAGGTCCTGAGACCTTTTTTTTTCTCCTGTCATGTAAGTATTTGATACAATGGCATGTATTGGTATTTTGACTGTTTATGTCAGTCTTGTCCTCCTTCTCAGAGCTGTGTGATAGATTATCCTTTACTACTTACTATTACCTTAAGCTATTGACCAGAACTTTAGGCCTTTTCTTTTTCTAACTAGTCTGACTTCAGAAAAACAAAACTAATCAGAACTTGATTTTCTAAATACATAAATGTTTTGTGAGAAGAGCCCTAAGTATTTTCATTTGTGAAAATGGGCAGCTATCTGATTTAGGAAAATATTTCTATTAAAACTATATGCAAGTAAGTTAAGCAATTGCATAGCTGGGGTTAAAGTTGTGTCATGCTTAGAGTAGTGGAAATAACATTACAGTTATGTTTGAATTATCATAATATAAGGGGAAAGAAGCTGGCCTGAGCTGTTAAAAAAATCCATTCCTACAATTTAGTTAAACAAATGTATTGGGCCATTCAAGACCTGACCAGCTCTCACTTTCAGTGGTATCTTAGGAATTTCTGTTTAGTTTTGAAAGCAGATAATATCTGTTCACTCTTATGTTTTCAGCACTGTAGTTCTTTAGGAATCCAAATATTTATTTATAGGCATGTTCTGAGGTATTTTATTTATATCTTCATAGAACCATTCAGTTTCTACTCGTATCTACAACAGACAAAGATCAACAACAACAAAAAAAGGAATAATCCAGCTTATTTAACTGACACATTGTGGCTAGTCTATTCACCCAGGACACAGAATTGCCATTTTCTCTCAAAATGGGTCACATCCATGTCACACTTCTTGTGTAAAGAGAAGTTATTGTGTTTTCAACAAAAACATTAAAATATTGTAGAGGCAGGAAAACTCAAACTTCTTTCTCTGTTGGTATTTTTACATTCTGAAATTAGATATTCAGGAGCACACGAGTTTAAAACAAGGCTATTGCCTTAAAATATATTGTATAATACAGTCAGGTAAAAACCAGATGTGCTCAGAAAGCCATACATAAACAAGTCATAAGAGCTAAAAATTGTACACAGTCATTATATATTCAAAGATTCAAAATAATGCAAATATTATTAAAATATCACCTGAAGAAATAAACAGAATTTTGGAGATTTTCTATGGTTTCTCTGAACTTTGTTTACTAATACTACTTACTGGAAGACTGACAAGCTGTCCCTGAAATAACTCTGCACTGCAGTGTGAAACAGATGTGGGGCTTTGTCATTTGCTTTGCATTCCCTGAGGTTGTCAGCTTGTGTGAGGTTTGTTTTTTGGGTTTTTTTTTGGTTTGTTTGTTTTGTTTATTTATTTATTTATTTTTATTTTGGCTCCTCCACACCATCTTTTTAAAATATGCATTACTTATTTAGAACTTTTTAAAAAATGCATGTCACTGAGTTGAAAAACTGCTCTGAGTTTATAGCTGTGAAAATTCAAACCAGGGGATAAATTCTAAGCCTCAAGTATCTTCAACAATTTGGAGAATTCTAGGCAATCTTGAGACATAAACTGATTAATGTTTAGCTCTATACAATAAACACAGGAAAAAGGATTTATTCCCACTGTGACTACTGTGTGTGATATAAGCAAAGTTCTCTGATAGTGCTAAGTACATAGAAAAGGAAGAGAGAAGTGCAGTGAAACTGTGGATTTGACTCTTTTTCATTCTTTTTCACTAAGATGAGAGCAGAGACCAGATTGAATCTATTTAAGTGGAAGTTAAAGGTGTCAGTGCTGAACTAGGTTATCTAAGCCACCCTGGGGGACTTGTTTTTTAGATCAGTCTTGAACACAGAACAGGTTTAAAAATGCAACTTAATGTGTCTGGCTCCCATTTGTTTTGTACAATTCTGAGATAAATTAAATTTAAACAGACTTACAGTTAAAACACTGTGCAAAACAATGAACAATGTATGGCTAAATTATTAAGCATTTCACTGAGAGTGGAATCCAGCAGAGCACTTAGAGTTTTAAAATGCTCTGTGTATGCAGACGTTCAAGAACACCATTCAGAAGTCTCCCCTAGCATACAAAGGTGACTGACTCCTGTCACACATCATGTCTCAGATCAAAACTTTTCTGGCGTATAAAATTCTACTATAGAAAATCCCCACCACACCCATCTGTCTACAGAGCAGATTAGCACAGCAGATGCCTCTTGTGAACAGGCATAAAATAGTCTTCCTTTCACCTGTCTTGCTGGAAAAGTCCATATATCTAGCCAATCTTAGAACAAGCTTCACTCATTCAGGCTTGTGGAAGAATGGTTAACAGAGAAGGGGCACGTAGATATAGTTCAGCTGTGCAGGTAGGAGTTGGGCAAGTAGAGAACACAGCTGGTCTAAACTAATGA
>JANHFX010017869.1:0-31683 GCA_027560015.1 Chloroceryle amazona | reverse complement strand
TTTTTGTTTGGGTTTTTTTTTTTGGATGGAGACTAATCTAGTCTCATTTTCCTAATTTCAAAAGACTATCCGTTGGGTGGAGTATTCGCCAGCCCTGGGTTCGGGTGGGTGGCATCCCTCACGTAGGCCCTGCCAAGCGCACGTTGAACCAGGGCATCGAGTGTCGGGCAGGCTCCGCTAGCGGGGCGGGTGGAGTTCAGCCCGGGGAAACCTGGCACCGTAGGGAAGAGAGAGAAGAGAGCCAGCCCTGAGAAGTTCTCGTCCCGCCTTGTCTGGTGACAGTGGTGGGTTGCAGACTCCGAAGGCGAAAGGCGTGTTGTGGGTGCGCGGCGAGTCCGTGTTACAGCGCAGTCAGCCCCGGGCCTGGTTCCGTGTTCATCACAGGGGCAGCGGGGAGAAAGATCTTAGGGGGTAGGGTCGCGGGTAGCAGCGCAAACTGGAAAACCTCGCTGCGCAAACTGTGTGATGGGCATGGACGCTGTCGGTGCGGAGTGCGTCGGGTCGGGCGGGAGCGCTGGCTCATGGCAGCAGCCTGGCTCTGACTGACAGGATTCAAAAGTTCTAGGGGCAGACCATAAGCCTCTCTTTTGCCATTTGCCATCCAGCCCCTGTGCCGGCGGTGAATGGAGGAGCAGTGCCGCCGCACTGGAGCTTTACTGGGCTGTGTCGGTGATAGGTTCATTGCAAGCTGCTGAAGAGACTGGAGAAGGCTGTTTTGAAAGCTACGTGCTAAAATCAAGAGCGACGTGCGGCACTCCGGGTGGAGAGCTGAAGTAGAAAAAATCTGAAAAGAAACGGAGAAACTCTTCACTGAGAGTGTAACTTGAGCTACAGAATATACGTAAGGGCAAGTGTGAGAAGTATTGCTACCTCCTGCGACAAGAGCTGGGACATCTTTGATTTTAGATGGTGGCATTTCCTCCTGCTATCATCTCGTCCAAGATAATTCCCAATGCAAACGATAAAAAAGAAAGAGCTTTTTTGTTCCTTACAAACTTTATATTGAAACACAAAAAGTTATGTTTGATATCTATTCCCTGAATAACTCTGGTGTATTCTGAAGAACTAGTAGATTGCATACATAACCTTTTGGTATTTAAATATGGCCTTATCCCACATACCTACCACAGGCTAAGTACCAGCAGAGTGGAGTACACTGGTGGGAGAGAGCACAGAGCAAATATTTGTGATGTAAAATACAGTGAGTAAGTAATAGAGTGAGTAAGTAATCTTGGCATATTTTTATCTGACCAACTTCCTACATGTATTATGATGACCTCAGTGCAAACGTTCTGTAGAAAAAGAAAAGTACAATATTTAAAAAGACTATTTAAAGAGTAAGCTTCATGGGGTTTGTAATTACTTGAATGCGTAATTGCAGACAGCTTATTGCAGTTTAAGCTATTTTTAAGTTGCTCATGGTAGATGTTTGCATGTAATTGAACTATCTCTAGCACAGTAGCAAAGAGAAACCTCATGAAAATTTTACTACTGAGAATGTAAAAATAAAAGCGTGACAATGTGACTGCTGTGGAAGCAAAGCAAGTGTGGCCTGTTCTTTTCCATGCATAAAGATCACTATCGGGGACAGCAATTTAAAGGTTGTTTTGCAAGATACAGCCAAGGCTAAAATGATAGATACCCATAGCACAAAACAATGGATGTATCGGCTTCATTCACATTTTTTTCAGATGATAAAATAGATTCAGATGGCATGTATAGCTGTTTTCTTATGATCACAAATATTTTCCCTCAGGGTGATATATTTTTTTTTTCTGATAGCTAATCATTATTATGCAGTTGACAATAGACTACTCCATTATTTGCTTAGTGGCTTTTCAGAACGTAAGAAAAGTGCATCAGCTAAAATATAGTCATAGAATCATTGAATCACAGAATGGTTTGGGTTGGAAGGGACCTTCTGATATCATCTAGTCTAACCACCCTACCACAGGCAGGGACATCCCTAGACCAGGTTGCTCAAGTCCCCATCCATCCTGGCCTTGAACACTTTCAAAGACAGGGCAGCTACAACTTCTCTGGGCAACTTGTTTCAGTGCCTCACTGCCCTCATCACAGAGATTTTTTTTCTTATGTCCTCTCTAACCTCTTTCAGTTTAAAACTGTTGCCCCTTGTCCTGTCACTACAGGCCCTGGTAAAAACTCTCTCTCTTCAGAGGTCCCTTCCAACACAGGCCGAACAACCCTAACTGTCAACTGTTCTTTATATGAGGGGTGCTCCAGCCTTCCCAAATGGGAGGACCCCATTTTTGTGTTCCTTCTCTGGACCCAGTCTAACAGGTCCATGTCTGTCTTGTGCTGGGTACCCTAGAGTTGGATGCAGTACTGTATGTGGAGTCTCACAGAGTGGAGCAGAGGGGCAGAATCGCTGTGCAGGGAAGACAGATATAAAGACAGAATTAGAGTGACTGAAAGGAGAAGAGGAAAGGTTTTTGGGCCTGAAGATCCTGCTGCCAAACTGGGAGGAGTAGTGCAAAAAGCAGCAGTGGCAAAAAGCAGGGAGAAAGCTTCAGCCTCAGCTGTGTCAGCAGCTTCACACAACCCGCCTCTCCCCTTGACAGCAGCAGCAGCCCAGGGCTGCTGGGCTCTGGCACATGCTCTGCTGACACCAAGGCCACCAACTACGTTACCCATTCCACTAAGTGTTCAAAGCACCATTTTCTCAGGGACATCTGTGGTGCTGTACATTGCAAAACTGGCACATCAACAGCAAGGAAAATGTTTTGAAACTATATTTAGCTAGCGTGTCCTTCCTAGCACTTATCAAAGGCCTTACTCCTGCAAACTCCTGCTGCTCATTAAATGTTTAGGGCTGAGTTTGCTCTATCCACCGCTTGTCTGCAGCCTCTGCAGAGTTCTCTTTTCTGCACACGCCTCTACTAACTCTTTCAGGAATGCTTTGCTTGTGACTTCACAGGTAAGCCTAATGGTCAGATCATAGGTATTGTTACTTCCTTTTAGAGCACTGATTACAGGACATTTAACTTTCACTGGGCAACCAATAAACCTAAGATGACAGGGATACTGCTTTTAAGTACCACCATGCACAAGAGGACAGTTCAGCCTCTCAGAACCAACCTCACCAAGTAATTCTACCAAAGCCATACACTACATCAAAACTGCAGGTGCATATCCCCTCCCCCGGTATATATATTTAGGATTCTTTCTAAAAAAAGCCTTTTTCGTAGAGTAACTTAGGGAGAACTGAAAGCAGAACCACCAATAAGCAAACTTTCACAGAAAAAGAGATGCATCTGAAAGTAGGAGAAAGAGGAATCATGTGGCTCCCCATATTTGCACAATTTTTCATCAAACTTCTCCATTTCACATTTCATTTTATTTTCCTTTGTAGTAAAGGGCAAGGTTCTCCCTTTGCTATTGGTAACCTTTAGGGTAAAAGTAATTCTGTAATAATTGTAATCATACATAACTCTATAATAAAAGTTATAATCATTAAATAACTGTAATAATTCTGTAATGTATAATCCTATTCCTAAAAATGTCAGTGACTGACAATTTCACATGCTTTTTTTCTTACATGTTATACATCTTTCCTTTTCCAAAACAACACGGACTACTACTAAGAGGTTATTAGATTTTCTCAAGAGTCCCTGTAGATTACTGAGCAAAAATAAGACTGCCATGTCACTTAATGTGTTAGCACCTTCTCGCATGGGATTTTGTCATCATCAGTCTCTTAACTTGTTGTAATTATTTAATTCTGATAGCGAACAGTGAGATACCCATGATAAACTCTGGGAGAATAATACTAAAGCAGTTGTCCTTGGATTATACCTCAAGAAAGCAGCAGTTGTGTGACATTGTTTAAAGATCATTAAATAAAGTATGACCACTTTGCTACCAGCTTTTAATTTGCATCATGAACAAGACAGAGATGAAGTGGTAGAAGCGAAGGCAGTTGTTTTGTTTCTAAATAAAACTAGGGTAAATTATTTACTTGGCTGCAAGTTTCTTTGTGTTACTGTTCTCCAAATGTGACATTGTATGGGGATAGGAAGGAGCGTGCAAGGGCTGGGACACCACAGCCACATGGTGTCATTGTAGTAGAGGGAGGAGGGAGGATGGACTAAATGTAAAATTAATAGCTGGTCTTCTGCAGCAGTTAATCAGGAGAATGACTACGGGCCATCTTAGAAAAAAGATTCTCTGTAGCTACAACGTATAATGAGGTTACAAGGAAGATAATCTCTTCCCTCCCTGACAGTCCTAGTCACAATCTGAATTGGAGCAAAATGCCCGATATATTTTTGGTTATGTCCTGAGCTCTGCTCTTGCACTAGTCTGGAGCTCCATTAGTAGTGTGCAGACCTACTGAAACTGCAGTTATGAACCTGCATTCAGGTTTTGCAGTTACATATATACTATTAGAAGGAAAGCAAAGTTTGAAATTATAGCTGAATGGCTTGAACCTGTAGCTTTCCTCCTTGAACTACATCCAGGGAATGAGTGAGGGAATGACCCATTCTCCCAGAGGCAGTAGAGTGTGAATAAATATCCAAACCAAATCCAGTTACTGTTGTTTTATTAGCCCAGCCCACCACCACCACAAGGAGACCGTGTGGACAGCAGAGCAAAGCTGAGGAGCGCTTTCAGAGTAGATGGATTACTGTTGACCACCTCTTGTGAAAAGGCCACCTTTTTTGACCAAGACACCTGTTACCAAAATAGAATGACTCCAACCCTTTTCCTGCACTTTCTATAGCTTTATTACCCCCATTGTTTGAAAAATATTGTAATTGAAACTCTAACACCTCCTGACCAAGTGCTTTCCTTATTTTCCACTGTTGAAATCTTTGAGTGTGCCACCTTGCGGCTTCAGTATTAGATAGCTGTCAAAATTCTGGAGGTAGAAAAAGCCATGAAAAGCTTTGGCATTTGAGATTGTTACTCAGTGATTCAGAATGAATTTTACAGTGCACAATGTGCACTTATATTAATATATTCAGAAAGTACAGTGTTCTAAATTTTCCCATCTGTTTCTGTAATTTCAGTTAAAGGAATTTGTCTAAAATATCCAAATAGAAATAAAGTGCATTTTCATCCCTACAGTAATTTTAGCTGTTTACATCCATTTGCAAACATAACAGTAACTATCCAGTTGGATAAACAACTGAATTTAGCAGCACAGGTTTTAGAACTGCTGGAGCACATTTGATTCTGTCCCCAGAACCCACTCCCTGTATCACAGGTGGAAGGGTAGCAGCTATGCTGAATACTAGCAGTAGTTTTGTTGTACCATATATGCCGGTGTTAAAGACTTTAGGATAAAGACTTTAGGATTTTTGTGGCCTTTCTCTGGACCCACTGGAGCAGGTCTATGTCCTTGTGACTCCAGAGGTGGACACAGTACTCCCGGTACTGTGCACAAACCACCACAAACCCTGTGGTTTCTTTCTGATGTTCTGAAGTAGAGAGGCAGCATGTGTATCACTTCCTTCACCACCTTCCTAAAGTAATAAAGCTTAGCAAGTTGTACTGCAACAGCTCCTTGACAGACGAGTTTATTGAAAGAATTTTTAAAAGCAGATATTTCTGAATGTACTCCATCAATCCCGACATCATAAAAACAAGTTTTCAATGTCCAAATGAAGTGTGCCTGTTACAGATTGTAATTTTGAATACTCACTTATACCACATGACACGAGCATAATACAATGTTACTCATTATGCCAATTTATTGCTACAGTTCCCCAAAAAAGCAGGGCACACCTAGAAATAGCTCAATCCAAGGCTACTACAGCTGTTCCATGCCTTGAACCCCAAGATCATGTCACTAGAGTTCTGATGTAAGTCACCAGATTTTTGAAGTGTTTTCTTTTTCATTTACATTAAATGCTTTTTTTGCAAGACTACTCTTATATGGTATTTAGTGGGAAGTGTAACATTTGAATATTTACTACAATGTAAATACTTCAAATCATAGGATATAAAATGTTCACCTTTGTTTTGCTTGATATTTTTAACCATACAAATCAGAAGAAACAGGTTCTGTGTATGAAGTTATAAAAAAAAAAAAAAAGAAAAAAAAAGAAAAAACCCACACAAACTGATTTTAACCAACCTGCACAAGGAACAAGGGGCCAGAGTTCATGGGTAAGCTACTATTCCTACAAAGCTGAAAGGTATTTGGGGCTCAGGAAGTACTGCCATGTATACTTGCATACTAATCACAAGTTCTCATTGTATGCCTGCATTAAAAAAAAATAAAAATATATATATAATTAAGCACTGATTTGGGTTTTCCTTTCTATTTTGTTTCTAAGAACAGTCTTAAGAGTTCCATATCCTGAATGAAAATAATTCTTTAGGTATTCCAATTCGATTGCAGCACAGCTGCTTTTTAAAGGTCAGGTTCCATTTGAAAGTGTCTCTACTCTTTAGTACAAATGATTTTCACATATTTGAATGTTTTGCCAACCCTTCTGACCAATAATATGATCATTTTATTGTCAAAATATTTTTTTAGCCAATGAAAAGCTTATTCCAACAGTACAAGATCTCTAGATCCAGTGTGAAAGCAACATGGTGGTATAAATATATGCATTGTATTACACATAATATATCATACATATTCCAGTTAACCATGGAACAATTAACAGGAGTAGGTCACTACTAATCATGGGTATAAAGTATTTCTGTAAACAAGATTTTGATAAACTTTGAAGAAAATCTGATTTCTGGAAAGATGACAATCTTGGGATTCCATTTTTGTTTTTAAAGAAGTTTTGGGGTTTTTTTGGTTGTTTTGTTTTGTTTTTTACGGATGCCATATGTAAGAATGCACTTTGTATTAAAACAAAGATCAATACTTTACAGTTTAAGAAACTTTACATATGTACATAAATTACACATCAGGAATGGTTTTAAAGCTCAAAACGAGTTGTCAGAAAAGTCTATTTTCCTTCTATTAAAATCTTTAATTCTTTTACATTGTGATCATTTGCAACTGTCACAGCATGATCCAGTGCTCGGATACTTGCTAGAAGCTTTATGATCTGCTTTATGTGCTCCCTAAAAAAGAGAAAGGAGAAGTCAATAGAGGAATGGAACGATCACGCACAAATACTAATATTTTAACAGAAGATTATGTTATAAATCCATAAAGCAAATTGATTTCACATCATTTCATATCATTTCCTCCTCCATTTGCTTAGTGTGATAAAGTTGGCACTCAGCTTTGTACTGAAATTGAAAAATTTATTTTGGCAGTAGGCATTAATAATAAAATATGGTTTAATACTAGATGCTGTATAATCTCAAGAAAAGGTCTCGTGTTACTTCTGGTATTGTGCAATGAGTCATAGATCTCTTGGTAATAAACAAGCCCAAAGGAAAAACAAAACCAAACCAAAGCAAACAAACTAATCAAGGCAGCAAGTATGCTTAAATGCATTCCTTCCTAGGGTATGATGATTGCCACCAATGACCTGCATTACAATTCAGTCAATCTAGGAGGCTTAGTCTGAACAAACTGCTAACAGGACTGTACCACTTCTGCTGTCATGAATAACTCTGGTATCTTGCTAGGAAGATGGACACGAAATTTAGACCAGTCTCACAAAAAAAATATTAGAAGTTCAAAATTAATTTAAAAATGAACATCTGTGAAAAAGCATCCAACATTTGGAAAATGAGCACAGACAAGATATGCTTCTTGTCAGAAATGAATGCATTTTTGTTTCAAACTGTACCAGTTCAGTTATAAAAAGTAGCATTTCTGTTAGAGACTTATTTGATCTGCTTAATGGGGGCAATGGCAAGAGCTTTGTTTAATGCTTGGAAAAGGCAGGACAGGAGATATAAATTACATCAGAACTACGAGAAAACAACAACAACAAAGATTAATTGGATGTTTGTCTTCCAATACAAAATTTTACCAAGTTATTTCAGCTGATAAAGAAAGTTCTTTCAAATTTAGAAACAGGCTACCAAAAGAAAGGAAGTTTAATTTCTCCTGGGTTCTCTCTCAACTCCATTTCAATTCCAGTACTGTGCTAGGCTAGGCATTTTGGTTTTACAAAGGAAGGAGTAACAAGTCTATTTTGAATTTGATCATGGGGAAATTTAAATTGATATGTGATACTACTCTTATACTGTGGACACAAAATACTGAGACATAACCTGGGAGCGGATAAAAGGTGTTTGAGCACAAACTAGTGTGCCACAAAATCTTGGTGATCTCTAGAAGCTAGATGATTCATATGCCACAGTCAAAAGTAACTTTAAAGACAGACAGGTGTCTAATAATCAATATGGTATCTAGAAGAAGAAAAAAACAATATTGAAACCAGAAAAAAACAAAAGCATCACTTCTTAACCAAGATTTTTCTGCTCTGGTTTAAGGGAAATTTCTGTCTCTATGTTTCACTGCTATGCACAAGCTCAGAAAGGGAGAAGGATCCAATTCCCTGGAAAGCCTCAGTAATTGAGGAGTAACTCAACAAAGGCTTAAGCAAGTTCACCTATCAAGAAGGACTAATGCAGGTAGCAAGGGGGGGTTCACCTTTCCAAGTTTGAGGTCTGCTGAACTATTGACCTTGAAACTTCTCCTCATTCAGCAGCATATAAATAAACAATTCCCGTCCTGTTATATTCCTGCTATCAGTTCAACAATTGCTTTTTTAAGTTTACCATTGCTTAAAGCAATACACCCATAGCATTTCAGGGCTACTTGGCACTAACATTTATGCATCTAAATTCGAACTTCTAATTATGTTGCTTATCAGATAAAAATAAAATGACTCTTCAGCCTAAGGGAAAACAGGTTCATCTAGTTGGTTGTGTAAATAAAGTCAGAACTTTTGTACTGTATACAAAAGCATGGTTTGTAATTCAGAAGCCAGTATGCAGGAATCAGCAACAGCCTCACAAGGTGGAACAGTCCAAAACCAGTAGGTACAGAGTTTGCCAGAATCAGTAACACTAGGCAGTTGTGCAAAATATATAACGAATATTTAAAGATTTCCAGCAGTTGGTGTTTTCAGACACCTTAAAAATTTCTCCATCTACCATTTTGCAGCATTTTTAAAGTTTTAATTCAAGGAAGTTTCAAAAGACATGCATCAGCAAAATAACACAAAGCAGAAGAATTGCAATTGCATTAACTAAAAATATTTTAAGTTACCTTGCATTTCTTTTCTCTACATCAGAGCAACCAATGCTGTTTCTATAAATTGTATCAGCCAAATGAACGAGATATCTACAGAAGTTTTCTAGCTGAGAAATAGTCTTGTCTCCTTTTAGATTAGCAAACCACTGTTTAGGAAAGCAAGCAATTACCTAGACATAGTAGGAAAAACAAAGTTAAACACAATGTAACAAAAATCTTTAAAGCTCTCTAGCATGCCTTGTGTAGTCCGCCAGGCAAGACTGCAGTGACAAGGCTCAACTGAGTGAAATGGTGAGAAACCAACAAATAAAAATTAATAAATCCAAAATACAAGCAATAAAACACCGAAGTCTAAACTATATCAAAACTAACTACATGCATAAGACAGAGAAGATCTGTCCTTTAGTTTGTGTACTTTGTAAAAAAAAAAAAAACAAACCCAACTTATTTTTCACTGAAATTACAGCTTTGAGATACCAAAGCAAAAAATTCATAGGCAACCTCACATTTTAACTACACTTTTCCTTCAGTTGAAATTTGTGAATGACAAGTGATTTAAAACATTTTGATTTTACTTACACTTTGAGCTTTCTTAATGCTGTCCTCTCCATACTCAGAGTTTTGAAAAGCCATAAGAATGTACCTATTTAGCAGACCATCTATTGACAGTTCCTGGAGAGTTTTGTTTGAAAGGATTCCATGCCACTGCAGAAAGTTTCCTAGTAACTGAAAATACAACACACAAAAAATATGTACTTAAAAATGTACTGAAACCAGGAATTTGATCAACCACTCTAGAACCTCTTCAAATACAACAGCATAGCCAAGGTAAGAGTGGAAATACGCCTCCTGACAGCTTCAAGACTATTCAGCATCCATGAAGTACAAGGCTAGAGCATTACAAGTTTTCATACAACCACCACCACCTCAACTTTGCTGATGTTTTGCACAAGAAATAAGGGGAAAAGAAAAAAAAAAATTATTTTAAGCCATCTCATTCTCAAAATGGGATGTCAGTGTCAGCCCAAGTGAGGCTTTGCATATACCATACAGAGGCAAATTCACAGCCCCCATATGCTACCACATCCTTATTTCCAAGGCATGGGACAACAAGAGGCACAGAAAGTGTCACAGGGCAGTGCTGGCTAAGCCAACTGTACAGCTGTTACTCCCCGTTAGCGTATGGCCTGCAGGGAATTGCTGCCAGCCTTGTACAAATGAACACAGCTAGCAGTTAACTTTTGAGGCAGATCGCCAGGAAACAGTAAATAAGTGCTTGCCTCTCAGCTTCTAATTTTGCTTGTCTATGATGTTGCAACTGACTTGCTAGCACAAGAGAGTATTTTTAATGCTTCCCTCAAATAAAACAGTGGTAATAGCACACATACTTCTAAGCTGCCCAGGCTCCAATAGATATTGCCAGAAGCAAGCAATTTCATGCTTAAAAAAAAAGACATCAGCCCTAAATAAGTGATCTGTTTCACTTTTAACAATGGGATTTTAATAAAAGAGCCTTGTGCATTTTTTTTTCCCCTCTAGGCAGCATTTAAGGAGTTGACTTTCATTTCAAAGTGAAAGAATTCAATGCCAAATACTTGAAGTAAATTAAGTGATTGCAAACCTATTCAGAATACAGTCTCCCCCCCTGCTGCAATTTAAATAGAAAATTCCACTTAAGAGTTCTGTTTGCATGATCATAGAGATCAGCAGTTCAATCAACATGGGTCTCGTGCTTTACTCCCCAGTTTAGCTGGGAGTTCATTTTCTTCATAGCCTTTTATTGGAAATAAATTACAATAATCATAGCTTCTTACAGACCTTTGCAAGCTATATTGCACCCTCCACACACTTTTCTTTTTCTTTCACACTCTTTATCATTTCAATTAAACTAATCATAGTTAATAACAAATAATTAAATTAGGAATACAACTGCTCTTCTACTTTGCAAATTGCAGTGAGCTTTCCAAAACAGGCCGAGTTATTTTCATGATGATTCTATCACTGTATATATATTAAAAAGTAAGTAAAATTACAGACCACGCTCTCCCATTCTCACATAAGCGAAAGAAAAGCAGCATATTTTATTCTGAAAAAGTACAACAACATTGAAAAAAATGGGTTGAGTACTGTAGGTAAACCCACAACATACAAGTTAAAGTGACGGTGCTTTCACTTGGCAATCTTTTGAAGAGGGCACAGTGCATTATCAAAGCCCAAGAATCCTAATTTAGAGTTCTTTCAAATGAAAGATTTTCCAGCTACCATTTTCCACAAATGTGAGGAGGATTTTATTGCTATGCTGTCTAGGCCAAAGATTTACTGATGTATTTACTGACTTACCTTAACAGAGGACCAAAACTGACGTTGGAAAAACAAATATGGACCAGAGTTCTTGTTTTCTAAGATGCTGGAAAGTAAGAGATTTCTTTAATGAGCAACCAAGACCACCTCTGTCTGGAGTTTGCTGGCTTCCTCCTTCCCACACACAGTTCATTTCTATAAATATTCCCTTCCATCCTGCTTGTCTTTGCTAAATCCTCACAGCATAACAATGAAAGATCTCTCCTGTATCCAGCCAGAGAACCATAACAGGGAAAAAAAATCCCCTGTTAACTAAGGACAGAAGACACCAACTTGCTAATAAAGGTCTAACATCATAATTGAAAGCAAACTTACTTTTTTGGATATAAGGGCATGAATACATCATCATCTAGTGTTCTCCTCATTCTTAGCAACAATGCCTTTAAAAGCATCTGAAACAGATAATAATTTTTTTTTTAGACATGTCCAAAGCACTGCTTAGTAGTTAATCACTCAGAAATTGATTTTCACATCAAAAAAGTATATTTGTGACAGTAAAAGGCATACATACTTAAGCACACACATAAATAAAATCTTAGAGAAGCCTAGAATAATTTACGAAACTGCAATTTGATGCTTTCAGTAGAAACTGAAGGCAATAGAATGACTTTATGGTTAAGGTTGGCTTTACAATTAGCTTAGCTGAAGTCAGGGCTTTCATCATTTTTAATCTTCTGCTAACTTCCCCATACACATGCACTCTGGCCTACCTCCTGTTATTCTACAGGCAATGCATACATTGCATTAGCTACACCACCTGAACTCGTGACAGTGGTTCTCATATTAACAGGACATAAGTAAAGCTAACATTTGAAAAGCTTACAAAGTTCTAAAAATCCAAAGAGTCTGACTATTTGTAGCGGACCCTTAAAGCAAAACTGCAGATCAACAAGTCTCAGTACATCTGGCATCTCTTTTTATCTACAGCATCTGTTTTGGGGACACTTCAAGTAGTTCTTCCTCCTAATTTATCACCTCACTTGACTCTCTGTAACTAGGCTGCAGAGCATCAAATAATTGCAAAATTCTCTTTATTGCTGCTCACTAAGCATGCTGTGTTCTTCAATACAGTCTATTAAAAATTATATTCAAATTTCTTAACTTATGCAAGATATTTAAGAAGAAACAACTTACTTGTGTATTTTTGTTTTCTGCATTCATCACTGTGGGATATCCATCAACTAGTTTCTGCACAAGTGCTACCATTCGAGATGTTTGTGTTGTAGAAAAAGGATCCCATATATTTTCAGAAATCACTGCAGGGGATTAAAGAATTACTCTACTCTGCAAATACTCAAAAAACAGGTACTAAGACAATCAGGCAATAATTTACAAAGCAGTAAAATCTGAAAGCTCAGACAAGCATCAGCTTACACACACACCCCTTCCTCCCCTCCCACCCCCCCTTTTTTTTTTTCTAAGACTATACCTGTTAATTTAGGAAGAACAACTCTCTCTACAATGGTAGGCAATAGTGAAATATCAGCATCATCTTTCACTTGCTCCTGTTCTTCACAGCCATAAAACAGTAACGATTCAAACCACAACATAGTCTCAAAATCTCGACACTTGCCCTAATAAAACAAAACAAAAAAACCCCAACAGAATAAAATCCAAACTCAGTTAGATTCCTAAACAGAGGCTTGAAGTCAACATATTAAAAAAAAAAAAAAAGTAAAAATAAAGTATTATACATGTAAGTATAATACACTCACAAAACAAAACTACTTTAGAACAGTCTAACAAGCGTACTAATCATGTGGAGAAAGCAGCAAGTGAACAAAATATCAACCTGAAAACCTAGTCCTTTTTGTCTATGTGCCAGGAATTGATCTGCACTGGAAATAATAATTAAAAAAAGATACAGTGCCTCAAGACCAAACAGTCTCTTAATGTGGCATAAGGGCAGACCAATTACTTCACCTGCATTGGCTCCCCTACTTCTGAGGCAGTGATACAACTTCCTTCAGAAACACAGGCAAGCCTGATTCTTGAGAAGAAAATGTTCTGCCTCTTTGCCTGGACACTACTAATGAGGCCGTCACAGGTCAGACAAGTGTATATGGACAGCCCAGCCAAAGCCTGAGAGAGGACGGGGAGCAAGGTCAGTTCTCCATAAATCAACCAAACGAAGCAACTAACTCTACAACCACACAATCACTAGGATCTAACAAAAGTGAAAATGGTGGAAGAAAAATTGTTGTTTTTTTTTTTTCTTTTTTTTTGGCAGCTACTGCCCTACAGATTTTAACTTCTAGTTACAAGTAAGCCAAATAAAAGCCCACAGATGAGGGTAAAAGTGAGATGTATAGTTCATCTGCGCTGCATTATAAAATTATGCTTTCTGGATTGAAAGCCTCTTAAGAATGCCTTGTAATTTATCTAATGTAACAAAATGCTTAAGAGGACCAGCAGCACAGAGTAGTGAAAACTATTAGATTTGAGAATTCTGGAACATGTCTCCAATTAACCTGAGGGGTTTTTTGACAGCCCGAGAACTCAAATACAAAACCAGTTTGGAATTTTATGAAGACACCTTTCATATATTTTCCCTCATTTATTCAAGTTAAATACTCTGTAAGCTGTTTGAAAAAGACTCCAAACTTCCCTTCCTCTGCAATCAGAGCAGAGGCAGCAGAATATCCCCTCCTACAACTATTCTCTTAGTAGCTCAGGAAAAAATACACTTCTGAAAGCAGGAGAGATTTAGTCATTTGTGAGACAGGCTGACACATCTGCAGACAAGTGCTGTATGTAAGCTAAGTTATGAAAGAGAAGGTGACTAGCCTAGTTTCCTAAAAAATAAACCCAAGCTTATGCAATTGCACTCACTGTGCCCTGACCCACTCCCATTCCCCAGTAAAAGCTGATATGCAGAAAAAAAAAAAGTATGTTCCTGCAACTACTGTGAAAATAGGCAGCTGATTACAGCAGAAATAACTTACGAGAGCTTTCACTGTTGGGAAGAACAGCATGGGAGTCAAAAGCTACCTGAACTGTTTGTCCTGATGTGCCCATTTGAAAGTTCATGCCTAGAAATGCACTTAAAAGAAGCCCAAATCAAAGCTGCAGTTTACATTGCTCCGCAAAGTGTGAAGAAGCCTCTATTTAGAAGCTTAGGCAGAAGTTGCTTGCAGAGGACCTTACCTCCAAAGGTGTCCAAATAAGCAGCTGAAGTCTGATTAAAGGGTTAAACAACTTTGGTAAACAGAGACCAATATAAGCATCCTTATAAGAAGCAAAATACTTTGAGCGCCAAGCTTCAAACTGTGACTTAATACAATCAATTGAGTAAAAGCTTTCCAGAACATCTTCAAAAACTTTGCCAGATTCTTTCAATATACGATCTGGTGGGGGAGAAAAAGCAGCAAGTTAATCACCTGTTCCCTGTAATACCTCCTTCAAGATGAACTCTGATGCTCACTTGTATAAACTAGCTCCTATAAACAAAACCAAAAATCCATCACCTTTAGAAGTTCTGTTACTTCTACCTCAAATATGTAAAGCAATAAAGACAGGAGCACATGAGTACTCTCTGATACAATGTTTTGTCACAGGGTTTGTTTTAAAACATTTCATACAATGATTTTCAGTTACATTAGGCTGGTGATATATTGGGCTGTATTCAGTGTGAATCTAACTTCAAAGCAAACACAGAAGTTTGGAGCAGCTGTCTCTGCCAACATAGATTATTCTAAAACTTTGCTTATCCAAGGGCAAGTACAGGAGGGCATCTCAAGCCACCTGAACTGGCACTTCAGACAGAGCAGGTCCTGGCAAACACCATGCTAAACTGCTGAACATAAGACATGTCAGCACTGGGCAATCATTACAAGCCTTTAGTAGATTCTTTTGCATTTACACTGGCAGTATTCTTTGCAGTCAAAAACTTTGTCTCTATATATTGGTTTCCCTTCATCTTTTCTACATCCCTGGGTTAGTTTCATTTTAATCAGTCATTTTTGCTGCATCCAGTTTTAAATGTTTAATTACAGTAGTAACCTGTACACAACTAGCATAACTAGTGTTCACGACAGGTAGAGACAGGGCTGAGGGAACATTACATTATGTCATTTTTTTCTCCTGTCACATTTTATGTATTTTGTTACATGAAGCTTCAGCAGTTTTTCTAACCTCTTTCCATGTTGAAGTTTGTAATATCCGTTGAAGTTTCCTCATCATCGCTGGAAAGGCCTTCCAAGTGATCTGCCATCTTCCCAGTTTGCTCTCTTGCTTGTCTACGACGAGCTCTGAAAAACAGCAGCAGTATAAACCAGCTATTATTTTTTTTCCCCCTATACAATGAACTAAGCTTGTTGTAACTTAAAATGCAAGGAAATCCAAGCTGAAAAAAAACTTTCACTATGTCACCAACTCGAACATTCCACTATGATGCTGCTTCAAACAATGGAAGGAAGAGAAGCCAGGGTCCATCTAGATATGGAATGAGTTTACTATGCTTTCTTTCAGTGATTTTACATTAATATCATGTAATCGCAACTTGTTCTGTACACCTGCATGGTATTTGGGATATGTAAGAATACCACTGCCCAGCGTATCAGTTTAAGTGTTTCCTTCCCTTAGCAAGGTTTGCTCCTTTCCTGCAAGTTATGTTAGTATGACACATGGGATAATTGTATTCTGCAAGCAGGCAAAGACTCCTAATGGACAAGAAGCTTCAGTACCTTCTAGCCTCTCTTTCTGCAGTGCGGCGCTTTACTTGTTCTTGATAGATCACTCTGTCTCGTCCAAAAGATTCAAGATTTGGTGCCATCAGTGCTTTATCTGTAAAATTACATGGATGAGAATTAAAATGCTTATCTACGATTACATATATGTGTTGTAGGCAGTTTCATAAGAGCCTTTTACTGACTTTAAACTAAATGTAATTGGAAGTAGAAAGTCAAAGTTTTCAAAAAGATGCACCCAGAAGCCTGAATTCATAAGTGCAGAGGTTAAAAGAGGAAGCAGTGGAGTCTGAAAAAATCTACACTTAAGTGTCAAATTGTTTTCAACATACTTCACTCTTGCCCCTCTCACAACAGTGTTCTGCTATATAAATAAAGTTAGCAGTTGTAACAGAAATGGCTGAAATTTAATGCTCTGAGACAAAAAGTGTTCTTTACATAAAATACGTTCACCACCTATCTTTTCAAAAGAAAATAAACAAAAGGAAGTCAGAGAAGAGTCACTGGAGCAGGAATATATGGTATTTCAGAGTTCTAGACATAGTGTTTTCTACATTTATATGCTTTAGATTGCCTAATAATTTAAAGTGCATCAGACTACAGCAGAATAAATCATTTTTCCTCCTCTTTTTAAACTGCAACTCATTATAAACGTTCCTAATCATATAAAACAACCCAGCTAACCATTGAAGCTGATCAGCAACCAGCAGACAGACCCAAGAATCTTTCCAGTTCATCTTTTTCAGGTAAGTTTTAAGAAGTCGATTGTTTGCCCAGTGCTCAAGTCCACCCACTAAAATATAAACATCAAAATTTAAACAAAAGCCTACCCAAATTTCAGGAGTAAATTTACATGTTCTAACTAAGTCTATTTACAAATCCATCATTAAAAATACTACTGACCATCTCTGTCAGTATTCCAATTCTACAGCAGAACAACTAAATGCCTTAACATACAGATGAAGCCATCACTTGTTCCAATTCTTAAAAATGCTATTTGAAGCTGAGCTACTTGTCTTTAAGCAGAAGCAAAAACTGGCAGATGAACTTAAACACACTTCTAACCCTTCAGAGTTCTGACACTGTAAGATAATCTGCTTCTCTTCAATGTCCACAACACACATCAAATCAAAGGATGGCAAGAATTCCTAATTTCTGGGATAATTTGAGAAACAGAATTGAACTTATTCTAGACACAGTGAAAATTCCTTCTCAAGACTCCCAGATACTGAGTAAGATCGCTCTTTAAAATCTAGCCCTGACGATGATGACTATTCTTACCCCACCATTAAATTCCAGTCTGAATTAATCCATTCTAAGCTTCTTTTAGGAAATATGTTTCTAGTACCTTAGGTTTCTAGTACTACAACAGCATTTTCATGGTAAAACTGCAAGGCCTACATGTGATGTCTGGGGCTTCAAATAAAGTCCTAAAGGGAGTATGTACGTTAACCACTATGAAAAGGTATGAGCAACATATGCCCTAATGCTTTCTCACCTTCAGTAAATTCTATCTAATGATATTAACAAAATTTCACCTCTGGACACACTGTGACAGAGTACAAAATGGCTTTTATTATAGTATTTTAGGTAAGCAGTAGAACAGACAAGAAAGCCATTTTAAAAATGGGAAGCTCTGCAAAGCAGGAAGACAGCTATTATTAATATGATATTTTACCCATTGTTTAACATGCTGAATAAAACTCCACCAAGGAATGTTTATTTCCATCCAAGTTAACATTTATACTTTTGTAAAAAGAGTTTTACATACTGAAGAGTAATCACCACAAGAAAGCTCCTCAGTGAGAATCCCACATCCACACACAATCAGGAAGTATTTTAGCTGGCTAATTTTAAGCTGCATTTCATGAAAGGTCACTTTGCATTAGTCTGGTTTTTAGCAATGACACAAGTCTCTTCCAATTCTTTAGCTCTACCAGTTAAATGTCTGAAATTAAATATTTATGCTGACCACAAAATAAAGGATTAGAGAGAAGTCAACTCCAGCCCAGTGCTTTACGGCTTTGTACAGAGTTAATTGTGGATATTACAGGAAATGTATAGATTCAAGGAGGTTAAAAAAAAAAAAAAGAGAAAAAAAAGTCCTGACATAAGAGGAAAAATCAGTCACACAGTACCATTACTACCAATGGCACCACACATACACTTTCAGTGCTAGGAAAGAGAAAACATAGTTAAGAGCAACAGAAAGGAGATAAGAAGAGTTAGAGTGGCTTTGAGTTCAAAACAAAACAGATGAGAGAACTTTTAGCTAAGATTCCTTCGACCTATCTCAAGAGTAAGGATAAACTTTAAGACAGTCATACTTCATACAT
Organism: Chloroceryle amazona; assembly: GCA_027560015.1. NCBI lineage: Eukaryota > Metazoa > Chordata > Aves > Coraciiformes > Cerylidae > Chloroceryle > Chloroceryle amazona. The sequence goes on along the minus strand of JANHFX010017869.1, from coordinate 13,147 downwards.
TTACATTTAAATTAAGCCATACTATGTAAACAAGGTTGTTTAATGAATAATAAAAACCTTCAAGATGGACTGACTTGAATGGCTTGAAAACTCCGAAGATTCATCTTTAATATCATCTTGTCGTCTTTGGACAAGGCGGGAAGCTCGCTGTTTGTACAGCTGGTGCATTGCAGATTCAAGTTCATTAATCAGAGGCACCTGTAAAAATACAACACACTACGTAATATCAAATTCTGCAGGTGCTTAGTTCCTGGGGTACCATACTATTCCGAAGTATAATTCTGTCACTGTACTTCTAGCAGCACAAACTGGTTCCTTTTACCCATTTGTATCATTTGGACCCGTCAATATTTCAGCATGAAGAAAACGCATGCATTTAGCAACGTGGACAGCTTTCAATCATAGCACTCTGAAAGTAACTTCTGTTGACTGAATGAGTCTTCACAGTTAAGACTACCATTTTAGAGAGTATGAAATGTTATTTCAAGTACTTGTTTTCTCTACCAAGAGCATTAGATAGTGTTACACTGCTTACAATTCTCAGACCTCCTTATTTCCTATCTTTAAACAAGAAAGTAGTAGTATTCTACACTTGAGTGAGAAAACCACCGGACTTAAGAAATGAATAATAAAGCATGAATCTAACTTCCTGAAGCCAGTGGGTAGGTATTGTTTTGCTATAACTTATTAGCATATGCTGGAATATTACTAAAGAAATGCAGTAAAACACTGCATAAGCTTGTTATGTCAACAGGTATTTCAAATCAGTAAAATGTTACTTTAGACTAACACTAAAATTGTACAATTTGTGCAAGTTATGCATCAAGTGTAATTTTTGAATGATACAGAATTAAGTCAGATCAGACCCGCCACTTTTGTTTGTTTGAAGTGCACTAAATTTCAGTAGCAGCTGTAATAAAAATAGATGATGCTAGAACAACTAGGACTTTCCCAAACTTAAATAGCAGATTCACTGCTCATTTTTTTTTGCAGAAAGTCATTTCCTGAGACAAGTTAAAATTAGATTATTATAAATGCTCAAAAGAAAATCAGAACTTTTCACATTCTCAATCTGGAAAATCAAGTCTTTTTGGTATGGACATTTGATCCATATCCTCCTTACCTCTGAGACATAGGCTTAGTTGACAGTCTTCCAGACTTTTATGTTAAATATTTCATTGCTGCCTACCAACCAGGATTGAATTTTTTTCAAAATGAGATGAAGTAAGAAATTGTTTCCTGATGTAATTTAGAATGTGACTCAGCAGCTATTAAAGAATCTCCTCCAGTAAAATGTAAGATTATGAGATTATAGCTACAGGGCCATTTCACCTATCTAAGAATGACACACACATCAGAGGGATTTAAAAAGGAAAAAAAGTATTAAGCTCTTTGTGGTATAAACTGGGCTACAGGGATTAAAAAGAAAGTAACTCTGCACCAACTCAAAATATGTACAACTTTCTTTTGGAGAAGATAGAGTAGAGAGAAATAGGAGGAGGGAATATCCCATCGCTGAAGTGTATATTTAGAATTTAAGACAATTTTGAAAACAAATATTAATAATTAAAAAATATTCCTAGTTTTACTGCAGTTTACCACAGAAAACAGCTTCTTCTCTTGAGTAAAGTAAATGCTAAAATTGAAAAGCTAGATGAAAATTTTTCAAAGCATCGCTAGAGGTTTTTTCTGTAATTGCCTCAGGATTAAAAAAAAACAAAACCAAAACACAAACAAAAAAACAGCTACACATTTGGATATATGAATCCACTGAAAATATTTCCCATTTAAAACACAAGAAACTTAGCTATTATTCTTATAACAATACTGTGGTTGCAGAGAAACTGACAATTTCACTGACTGCTATAAAGTTACAATCCTTATTGTGTCAATACCTTAAATTCAGTGGTATGGGGCTTTTTTTTTTTTCTTACTTGTAAACAGTAAAAGGAAAAATGGAAAGCTCTCTGAAAATGACAAAGATTATTTTAACCTACGGTCTCCCTCTCTGACACACACAGTGTGTTCTGTAATTTGCTTTTGCAGGTAAAATAATAGATCATCTAACTGTGCTGTCAGAGATAATGCTCCGAATAATTTAATCTTTCTGCATCCCTTGCATATGCCTAGACTGAAAATGTAAAGACACCATTACCACTTTCTAGCCTTCTCAGAAAGCATAATTTTGACAGTAATTACTTGTGAAGGAAGTCATACAAGCATCTCGCACTCCACTGGTTTTATCATTTATGGGGGGGGTGGTGGTGTCATAAAGGATTTGACATTTTGATTGCTTGTTTCCAAAATCTGCATAATAGCTGCCTCATTATACTCTCCAATGCACCTTACCAATGAGCTAAGTGTTTCTAACATTCAGAACCTCTTCAAAACAGAATACAAACAAAATGTTTTTGCTTGGTTGGGGATCATGAAGGTTTGAGAATGGTGAATAGGTGCAGAAATAAGATGTTAGAGGGAAGAAAGTCTAATTTATGATGATGTTTTTTGTTCTCCAAAAATAAGTGAACAGACATACAAGAACTCTAGGGGTATGGACTCTGCTGGAGTTGGCAAGTACATTGTGAACCCATTAGAACTTCTTCAGCAAATCACTTTCCTACTGAGACCAGTACCAATGTGAATTTGACTAATAACCATCACAAACCCTAATAAAGAGAAAGGATCATATCTGAAAGGATAGAGATGGACCTAGTTTTTTAAGCATTCATTATATGTGTTCATATACGTATATGTGTATATATATATACACACACACAGAGAAACTTGTTACTACACATACGGATACACATTTTATATGCTCACGTATATTATCACAATAACTACATACATTATAATATAAACACGCACACATTTTAAATATGTAATAAGGGCCACGGGTTCTACAAAATAGCTGAAGGCAATTTGTCTCTACACTCAAAATAAGAATTTACTGTCCTGCTGTATTTCATGATTTCACTTAAATAGAAACTGATACGAATTTTACCCCTTTATTTCCACTCCCCCACCCCATCTTCTATTTAGAAAACCTTGCAGTGTCCTGTGGGCTGCTGTTTTCTAATTTGATAGTACTTTTGTCATCCTGAAAAAAATTAAATTGCAAAATGGATTATCTGGACAAAGAAATAAGGAATATATGGGACATGACAATAAATGAAATGCTCCTGTTAAACCGATCGTGTCACCTCCTAATTTTGCAACTCATTGTACACACAGGTACTGCAGCAGTCTCCAAATAAAAACACCAGAACTCCATGAATATCGCCAAGAAGCATGAGATGATAAAAATCACATCTTAAAAGGTTCAATGGACTGCCACGGCAGGTAAGGTATGGGAAGGGTGGGAAGGGGGAGGAAGTTGTCGAACTGTAGAATCCTTAAAACACCAACTACTATTAAAACAAATGTATATTGTAAGAAAGCAACTTTAACAAGCCTGTTTGTTAAATTATTAGCATCTTATTTCCTGGATAGTGGCTGGATTTATTTACTAGTATAACTAGATAGATCAATGAACTCCCACGAACTGAACTGAAATAGTTATATCTTACTCAGCAGTAACTTCTCCTGGTTTATAGAAAATCTGTGAGACTAAAAGGCTTGGTTTATACTCAGAACAGTGCATTCTAAAACAATTTGCTTAAGGAAAATATTTGAACAAGACCACATGGGCTATCAAAGAAAACCTCTGGACTGGACATTGTTCATAGCTATCACAAAAGAAATTCAACAAGAGGTCTTTAGAAAGCAGGTGCTGAAGATGCAGGTTTTTAACTTGTTTTCTGAAATACAAATTTATCTGAGACTAAAAATATAAAAAGTTCTCTTTAGTAGGAATTTAGGTATCTGGGCAACCAGCACTGACAGAGTTTCCAAGGTAAGTATCTAAACTACACCTTAACAGCTAATGCCAATCCAGGCTCAGGAATACAGAAGGAATACTTCAGTGAACAGTATCTACTGTAACTAATCAATCAGCTGGGTGAATTAACTGGTCCACACTTCCTGGGTCTGTTCACAACATAGCTATCCTTCAACTTACAGGACTGAAGACGGGACTCTCCCAATAGTACTAATGACAGACAATTAATGTACAACCTCTTAGCAAGCAAAATGGTTTTATATTTCTCTTCCCCACCTAACAAGCTAGGTAAGGAGCAGCTTCAACTACTCAAGCAATTCTGACAGCTAATGTATTAAGAAGATGCTATACTGTTGTATTTAAGTCAGAAGACAATGAAGAAATAGCCTATATACTGCTAACAGAATTTTACAGCTCCTCTGTGTGTGCAATATATATCTATAAATATATATATATATTCAGGAGCTCATGTTATATTTACAACAAAGAAAGAAATTAAAACATAATGAATAACATGAAAACTTGGTCTCTTTCTAATGTTATACAAAAGTATCACACTACATGAAAGAAGCATATTTTTAAGTTTGGGTGTCTTCAGACAGCTACACTAGTTTTAGAACTTTTCTCCTTCGGACACTCGAGCAGTACGACAGCTGGCGAAATTGCCTGGCAGGAGGAAGTTTATAACAAAACACAAAATACCAGTCTTTGTGACCGTGTTCATAAAGCATTCCAGAAACTAGCAATGTAATTTTGCCCTTATTTTTGTTAGCCTGATGCCCAACACAAATAAAAAGCAGCATCTAAGTAAAGTTGAAATGCAAGAGTTATCTACCAAAATCCTAATGACGTATCATCTAAAAGTGTTTTTTGGCAATCTAAAGTCAGTGATCTCTTACACTGTGAAAGAAAGGTTTCTGATACCAACTTCATATGATGAAAAGTTATCTTTTCAACCCTTGAATAACCAAACCTTTAGAAGAATATGTTCTCAGGGGACTTTTTTCGAAAACGGAGGGAGATGTGGTGTTTGGCATGTAATAAGAGTGCCTACTTTTTTTTTTTTTTTTTTTTTTTTTTTTTTAAAAAAAAAAAGATTAATGTTTTTGCATCCTTACCTTTTCACTGAAACACTCAAGCAAGTCTTGGACATACCCTCGCATTTCTTGCAAAAACTTATACTGTTCACCAATACCCCCAGAAGACCCTTCTAATCTTTCAATTGCCTTGGTAGAGTCCTCTCGGCTTTGCTGATGTTTCTCATATTGCTGCCGATTAGCTCTGTGCAATTCTTTCATAGAGTCCAACCTGAAGGGCAACGGATAAATAGCAAATTTACATCCAAAAGTCTGTATATCTTAGACGATTGAGATATTAATCAGACAGTGCAAGTACCATATATGGGAAATACTGAAAAGACGTGTTCTCTTTCATTTGTCACTTTCTCCCCTCTCTACATAAACAGCAAAGCTAATTATTTAAATTAATTGGCTACCCTACGCTGAGCGCATTGCACTGCCCACTCCCACAGAGTTTTTACAGGAGTCAAAAGCACTTAGACCAGTGCAAGGCTGGCCCTAAAGTAAAATTGAGAGGAAAGGTTTTAGGAGGTGGAGGAGAACTATAGCTTATACATTCATTGTCAAAGGCTGTAACACTACAAGGGCCATGCAAACCAATTTTGAAGATATGTCAAGCGCAAATTGTTCATTACAAATGATTTCTGCTGCAATTGGGTTGTTCATTCAGTAGGACCTTTTGCAAACCTGACAAGCAGATTACAGTGTTTAAACAAAGAAAGAAAACACCCCACAAAACTACATATACACTAAAATTTAAATTATTTATCTACTTATGGGGAAAACTGATTCATAGTTTAAAAAAATGTAACTTGACAAGCTAAACACCTTCACTGGCCTTTCAACTCTTGACTACAAGACTGTGCAGTGTCCAGAAGATGCAACTCAGACCTGTCTTCAACAAGATCAATGGCCTCATATTTAAAGCTTCACTTCCATAGAAGCAATCCAAGGAGATTTTCGAACAATGTGTCAATGTCATCTTCACTTTGAGCCTTTTTTGTTTGCCTTTTTTTTTTTTTTTAATGGATGTGCCAGTCAGTACTTTTCCAGCGATGAAACTTTGTGTTTGCTCACCGAGACTAAAAGACGCCTGAGGAACAGAAATCTAGGGGACAGGTCTTTAAGTCTAAAAAGATGGTCTGTCCTACCTGTCTTTAAGCTGTTTCTTTACCAAATCAATAGTAACAGGAGTCATCTCATTACTGGGAGTTTTGAAAGGAACTGTATTATCTGTTTTTTGAGACTTGTTTTCCGACGACCCATATGCAGCATAAGTGTATGGAATGCCATATGATGAACCATAAGACAGTGTCTGGTAAGTGTTCTGGTAGTACAGATTATTCACTTCAGCAGGCTGACTGGGCTGAACCTAATGGAAGAGGAAACGCAATTGTACTACATTAGACTTCAAAGAAAGGAGAAACTTACTCTAAATGTAGTCAGGTACATTAACAAAATGTAGTTACCAAGTGGATTTAAGTGTAGAACTCTTAACATCTAAGAAGAAACAAACTCCCTCAAAAGTACCTTCTTAAATGGACAAACTCTTAACATCATTATCATTCTAAATATTTACACTTACAGCAAGTTATTAAATGACAATTTTAATCAGTATATAACTCCTACAATAACCAAGTGTTTAGGACCATACTAAATTTTGCTAACAATATTTAATAAAATGTCATAGGTTCACAGAGTCAGTGGTTTTAGCTGCAACTTTGGTGATTATTATTATTATTATTATTTTTAAAAACCCCTATCCTCTTCAACTGAGGCAACTTCACTGTGAATGCATGGACAACATATGGTACAATCTGCTACAAATTTCAACCCTAGACTGCAACACACCATGCAGAAATAACAAAGAAACAGACACTGTTTACACAGACTATACAAACCCAATGATAAACAAGAACAGAGGTCTCTTCAAAGTGGCATACTCTAGGTCTGGTTTAGGTTTCAAATAAATGCTGGTTAACAGCACCATAAACAATCAGTATCTACCCAGAACAGAGGGACCAATGAAAAGGATACTACTGGATACTTAAAGTCTGACCTCTCATTAAAGAATATTAGAAGTTACACACTGAACTTCTCAGATGAAATAGCTTTCTGTAAACCATTACAAACTTGAGTATATTTAGCCAACATACACTGAAACAAATGAAACAGTGCATAATGATATACATGCCTGAGGTATATTGATTCCTTTCCGTATCTGTTCTTGCTCCCATCTACTGAGTTCTTCATCTTGCTCCCCTGCCACCAGTGCTTCATCATCGCTTCCCTCAATACCTTAATATGAGTAAAACAGGTAACAAAAGAAGATAATGTATTCATAGTAGGGTCCATGAGTTCAAAAAACCTAAGAGACCATGCTTCAGTGGGAACACGTCAGTGCATTCTCCTTTCCTCTCCATGAGGAATTAAGGACACCAGACTCTGAATTACTATCACAGAGGTCCCACTTAAAAAAATCCAGTGGGTAAATCTGCAATTAACCACCATCTTATCTTACTAATTTTCCTTTTCCAAATTTTACCTGCTTCTCAGCAATAAGAATACTATGCCAATGAACTAATGTTTTTCTTCTTACAACTACATTCTTCCTAAAAAACAAAGTACAAGAACAATACTAACTGAGCCTTAGTGTAAGTTTCTACCAGATTCAGTAGAGTTGTGTGCTTCTAAGCACAGGAATACAGTTTGCGCTCAACATTTTATACGCAGATTCCATTAGGCAGTACTTTTCCTTCAAAATGGAATACAACTCCAGATTCATGCCTGTTTGAAAAAAGATGTTTAAAAATGTTGAATGGGAGCACTTGCAGTGAAAACAATGTGAATGTTTATCAGCTGTCCTTCTAAAAAGGTTTTACCTATTTCCTCAGCAATCTTTTGCCTTTGGGATTTTTCTTTCACTGTAAAAACTATTCTCCTCTTCTCGTCATCATCTTCATCATCACTGGCATCATTTTCATCTTCTCGAACAAGGCGGCCTTTACCTGGTTCACTGTCAACGGGGGTAAAGTCTCCAAGTTCACGAGCCATTTGACGCTTTTTCCTAGCGGCATGAATAAAAGCAGCATCTGGAATTTCTCCTAGAGATAGATGTTTGCACCGTTAAACAATCACTGCAACAAAACAGGTATTATATGACTTCCTATTACTCATCTCTGCCAGTCTACCAAATCACCTTTGCAAACAGGAAAAAAATGAGAGGAAAAAAATCCATACAGAAACATTCACAAGCAACCTATTAAGCTGCACATGCAAATTTTCTGACCAGAAACCCTCACAGCTGAGAATTCCCCAAAAGGCTGGCTCTGCTTCCAGCAGCTCACATTATCAAAAATGCAGGAGCCTGATGTTCCTATGGGGAATATTCCTAAAGAGGAGGAAACCCTTTACAAGAGCTGACTATTGCAAAGGGAAGAATAAAACGAGGTTCTTGATTGTGTCACTTCCTGTCCTGACATTGCTCCCAACTCTTCTTATTTTGGAGGAACAGAAAAACATTGTCCATTTCAACAGATGACAGCTCAGAGATTAAGAGGACATCAAACCAGACAAAGCTAATATGAGAAGACTACAGTAAGGGGAAACAAGAAAAGCAGACCTAATTAAAGAAATCTAAAATCCTTAGAACAAAATTACTGCAACTTAGATAAGTCATATAAAGAATAGTCCCCCAAAAGAATTTATTTTTTTTTTTTAATCTGAGTAATTTTTACCACTACTTTGATTAGGCATATACAAAAGGTTAAATTTCAGATTCTCTTTATACTTGACATGAGATACTCTATTCAAGCCAGCAATATCTTTAGAGATGCAACAATGTACATATTGCACCACTCTGCAATTAACCCTAAAAGGAAAAATTATTTGAGAGTCAACTAGGATATTCTTTTTCCCTCAAAATATGGCCAAGTCTGCACACCCAGGACACCCATCCTCTATTTGGGGAGCAGGCTACCAAGAGTTAGCTAGCAGTTAGTAATCTAGTTTCAAAAATACTTTCTCAGACTGTTTTCTTTGTCCTCAGGGTCTGAACAGACTTCATTTGACAAAATGTGAGAGGAAAACATTTGAGATACCTTGCAGACCTGTAACTGAGACATTCAAACTAAAGACAGAATTTTAACTGAAGGCAGTTAAAATTCTTGTGCAATCATCTATTCCAAACCTAGATTTTCTTACAGTTTGTCATCACTTTGAGAGCTAAATGTCTGCTTTTGACATGAAGATGAAGCATTCTGTAGTAAATAATTTTCTCTCATAAGGCTTGTAAAATTGAACAGCTTTGGAAAATAGCTGTTTCCAGAATTTTCACATGCTGGATATATTGCTGGAAAATATTTCCTAATCTCTTAAATAGATTAGTCTGCTGTAGATGAAGCATTTGTTAACTTATCAGACATATTACATGAACCAACCTGGGCGGAGAACATTCAGTGATGACAGTGCACTCGAGAAAGCCCCACCAGCTTTTGGTTTTTCTTCTTCCTTCTCACTTTCAACTTCCATTTCTTCTTCACCATGCTCACTGTTTGCAGTTCCATCTTCTTGACCTATATCCTTAATCTGTCCTGTCTTTTCTAGCGGTGGTTCGACTGGTAAGATGACAAAGCCCACATTTTACCCTTCTTATGAAAATCACTCCCAAGTATTTTTTAAACGTCTAATGACCAAATGTAAAAATCAAATGAAAATGTTAAATGATAATTTTGTTGTTTGAAATCTAGTAAAATATAGCTTCTTAATTGTAAAGTGACTGACATCCTCCCATTAAAAAAAAAATCTGACAAAGCAGACATCCAAATAATCACTAAACATTTCAGGTATTGCCAAGTATTAAAAAAAAGTGAGGGAACTAAATAATTAAGATTATATGTGCAACCTTCACACAGCCTCTTACGTATGCAATTAGAAAGCACTGCCTGTATTACACCAAAACTTTCTACAAGAACAGAATAATTTCAAAACAACCCTTTCATTTTCCTCTTGTGCTGGGTGCAACATTACCCTATAATAGGTGGGTAACAAAGATACGAGCAGCAGGTACAAATATTGTGGAAAAAAATGCACATTAAATCCAGCTATCCAAGCTGCACATTTATGAGTTTTTAAACTTTGGCATTTGTTTAAAGAATCCAGACTACTGACTCAGTAGCAGCCATGACATCTTTGCACTATAAGAAAACCCAGCTATAGGTGACTGCAAAACAAACAGAAAATAAGCACACACTAGCCATGTGCAAAATGCAATTTTTTAAGGATCTCTGTGACAGAAGTAAGAATTAAGATCCAAGTTTCCACAGATCACCTGAAGATTAGCCACCGAAATCATAATTTCTGGTTTTGTTCACATCCCATACCTGCACAGGCAACTTAAAGATTCTAATAAAAAAAAGAATTTGTGGGTTTTTAAAATATTTTGAAAAGGTCTTGCCTGCATTTAAGATTTTTAAAAGACTAATTAAATTAACTTAAAAAAGGACAATTTTCTGCATGGGACTATGTTCAACTCTCATATGCTTTCTGTTACACCATTTCAATCTTTATATCATAAGCCTCTAAGCTTGTGCTTATAGCATCATAGGTTATTACTCTACATAAAAGCCTAACGAAAAGGAATCACTACTACAGTTTACCAATGAGCTTTTCAAAAACCAATAGCAGAAATACAATTAAATTGAAATCGCAGGCCCTATCCAAAGCTCTGGACTGTACATTGTTAAAAGATTCTTCTGCTCCAACACTTTCATCTGTCATCTTCGTCACCAGGTTTACTAAGGCCCAAGTCCTGAAACTGGCAGCTGTTTGAGTAACTCACTTAAATAACAAAGAACACCACTCTGTTCATCCCAAAATCTTCCTTTTCTATGAGTTACAATGACACATCCTGTCAGATAAGCACCGGACACAGTTCTAAATTAATTCCTTCCTAATTCAATAAGAAGAAACCATTCTGACAGAAACAGAGCTGAAATACAAAAACTACTGAGATCTACTGACAACTGTCTATGTGGCTGAGAAGCTTCATCCTTCTATATTCATTTCCATGGGAGAGAATTAAAGGACTGTCTACCAGCTTTGGAACAGCATTTGTAAGGTTCAGATGAACACATCTAATGGCTGCTTTACAACAGTTCTAAAAGCTAAATCCTCTAAAAAGACTAACTATTCATCCTGAAAACAAGCAATCTGTATTTAAAGTATTAGTATTTCCCATTACAAAAATTAGTTTTGTAGTTACCATCTGTTGGAGAATTGACCTCTGTTCTAACTTTTGATTTTTCAAGATCTTCCTTGTATTCTTTCTTCAATTGTTTTACAATCTTTTTGCTGTAACTTGATTTCTTCACTTTAAAAACTTCTTCAGTCTCTTTAAAAGAGAAGTTGGAAAACATTACATTAGACCTGCCAAGAAGTATACCTACACTTAAAACTCTTAAGTTTGTATCTAGGACTTAATGAATGTCATTAACAACATAATTTAATGTGATTTTTACACTTGCACTGTTGCAACAAAACCAGTCCTGTATGCTTTCATGTGAACTCAGGTCCACCTCATCTTTTTGCAGTCATTTTCAAGTGTATTCATCCTGCTGACATCATGGTTACAGAAATGCAAGGCAGAAGTTACACATAAGTGTACACACATGGTCTGCTTTTATCTGACTATAGTTATCTTTTTAAAACAAACAAAATAAGCAAACCAAAAACCCACCACCAAACAACAATAAAAACAAGAAATCAAACAAAAACCAGATGATCTTTCACTATGACCAGGAATTTGGAAAAAAATGACATGAAACACCAACATTTTAGGTCAACAGTGTTCACAGTTGCACATGTACACAATAAATAAGTGAATGGCTGGTTTTGGTTGTATTACTAGTTCAAATGTGTGTAGCACTACAACCTACCAGAGGGCATGCAAGAAATATATATCTAAGTTAGAGGCAAGAAATCCACGTTTGGTTTGGTTTGAAGTGTATAGTGTAATTCCATGTTTCCAGTATTTCTGTCAAGATTTCAAATCATTAGTCTTAGAATCCAAATTCCAGTGCTTACAAGAGAATTCCTTCTAAGAAAATTCAAAACACCTACTAACTCTCCTGCTGACAAAAGATACCACAAAAATGAGTTTGAGAAGGGTTTTTTGATCATTTTTAATAGGTAGTAACTATTATCCGTAATCAGATTATTTACGTGTGAATGGCAAATTCATCACTGCAGTACCTACTGGAATCCTACAGAATTATTACTTGAAGCACTGTACAAACACAACTATGCTGTTTTTCCAAAAGCTGAGGTCCAGAAACTGCTCAACTTCTCTTTCCTTTATTTGTTAAGGTTACTCTAACAAACCTTTTGGACAGCTAAATGAACTAACTCTGCAACAAAACACCAGTGGCTTCAGATGGAGTTTGTTACAACAGGCAGACCAACGTGACCTGTGAACACCAGCCACATCGGATGAAAACAAACGACACAAAGCTGCAGGAAAGATGCCCCTCAACCATTACTACCTATTCTGGGGATAAGCAGGGGGAGCTGCGCAGGTGATGGACCCAATACCTGCTACCGAATAAACCCAGGTCAGGCTAAATTCTGCGCCCTGACCAGCAAGTCACCCAGCTGCAGAGAGCAAAACACGGGTGCAACAGGCGCAAGCAACACAGAAGCAGAAGCAATCTACCCCGCTAAACCGGAATTAAACCCAGCGGACATCGTCCCGCCGCTCCCCGGGTCTTGGGAGCGCGCTGGCCCCCAGAAGCCGGGCCAGGCCCCGAAAGGGAACGTGGCTGAGGCCGGCTGCCGATGGGGTGCTCCTAAACGTGCATCCCTGGCCCCCCGCACCGTGCCCCCAAGGGCTCTCTCCCTCTTCGGCAACCTCTCACTACCGCCACACCACACAGGCCAACCCGACTGCCCTATAGAAAAAAATAAAACAAGGGTCCCGGTTCTCTTGTGGTACGGAGGGCTGCGCAGACGACAAATGGAGGCCCGGTACTGGCTCTCCAGCTCCGGGTCCCTTCCACCCCTGCAGGTAGCGAGCCAAAGACGGCGCGGCCCCGGTGCCCGCGGGCGGGCAACCCCCCCCTCCTCACCCTCCTCCTCGTCCTGGAAGCTGAGCAGGCTGGCCCGCGGCACCTCTTTGTTCTCCCGCGGCCGC
>JANHFX010017867.1:0-19332 GCA_027560015.1 Chloroceryle amazona | reverse complement strand
GCTACAGCCTTATCTGATACACGATAAGGGAATCGCCTCCCTGCTACTAAATCTGGCAAGGCAGAAGCGCAGCCACCTCGCCCAGTGCTTCCAGTGGGTTGAGAGTCCCTTCCCACAGCTCTCCTAGCCCACTATTGCCACATCATCAGCCCTTCTGACAGCCGCTGCAGAGGAAAATTAGAGGTCTAAGAGAATGTGCTGCTGCAGTTCCTTGTGAAAAGTGCCTATAAAATGCCCGTAACCTGCTCAGATATAAAGGTTTTAATTAAAAAAAAAATAAATCTTTACCTCTAGACTTAAGCTGAGACCAACGGTGACTTTAAGTGTCGCACGTGGTTGAGCAGAAGTCTCTCAGTGTTCCTTCTAAAGACACTTGAGAGGGTGAATCTGATTTTTTTTTCTAGCTGGGACTGACAATCCCGAGGTCTCTGGATCTATTTGTTCTGCTTAAGAATTTTTATTCCCTGTGAAAGTTTTAAAATACTTATTTTAAATGTGTACTCATGGCAGTTAGATCTTTTATTTCAGGCTTGTGTAAAATCAATCATCCATTTTTACTCTTCCAGATCTTTTTCAGGCTTATGTAAATCAATCATCCATTCATTTTTACTCTTCTATTTTTGGAAAATATTAAGTTAAAAAAAAAAAAGTTTTATATTAATGTTTAAAAAAATCTCAGCCTATTCTGCACGTGCTCTGAACTTCAAACGGGCAGAACTTTGTCCCATGGGCACTATTTGTATCAATTCTATCTGCCCAGGGTTTGAAGGCACGGAACTGGGCTCCATAAAACAAAGAGGCACTGAATTACCTGCTGCACTTGCTCTAGGTCGGGTCTCTTGTCTGGATAGATCCATGGATTTAGTGGTATATGATATATAAATGATATATAGTGTATGACATCAGAGGTAGTATTATAAAGGACCTTTTGTGTTTTAAGACTTGAATGAAAATAAGTGCAAAAGTAACGTTTAACTGCCTGTGAAAGGGATGCCAGCAGGTGAAAAGGAGGTGTTAATAATTTACTGAACTTTTTAGTTCAAAAAAAACCCCTGTACTCACAAAATCTAACTGCCTGGCAATAGCAAAGTCTCTTTATTTCCCCATTTGTAATTAAAAAATATATTTTAATACAGTCATGCATTAAAAAAATTAAACTATAGCTTTGAAGGCAAGTTGCTTGCCCTCTGCAAATTTCAGCATTGCTGTGGGAACGCAGAACTTTTTGTTACCCAGCTGTCAACTTTTTGGTCCTGAACTTACTTTGAACTACTGGCGCACGAATGAGTAGTTCAGAAAGTTAAACTTCTTCAAGCATTAGTTTGAAACTTGTCCTACAGTGCCAGTTTTCTGTTGATTAGAGGTTAAAAAGGCTTTCGTGTGTTTGCATTTTGGTTGGGTCTCTCTTTTTTTAGGTTCGGGTTTATTGGTTGCAGCTCAAGATGCTACGGAAGATGAGGAAGCTGTGGAAGATACAGTAGTTGAAGATGAAGATGATGAAGCTGAAGTTGAAGAAGATGAGCCAACAGACTTGGTAATTGTACACCGAATGAGAACCAGATTCTCAGAGGAGCCCCTTCCAGTTCTTTTCCAGCTTAAGCTGCATCTCAGTAAACTGAGGAGGACACTGGGGAGAGTATTTTTGTATTGGGAGGCGAAGGCATAATCGTATTTAATAACCTTCTGGATGCAATTTGCTTTTAGGAACTAGTCTACTGACTATTTATTGCAATAAGTGCATTTAAGCCTAACGTGAAACATCACCCTTCTTAGGCAGTTTCTTTTGTCTCTGGAGTAGAAGACCCAGTTTTTGCACAGCGTTCTTGAAGTCAAGACGCTGGGTGCTCAGCTGTTTCTGGGCTGCCCCCCATCACGGTCCACGTACGACCGAGCCAGTGGGCTAGCCTCTGCTTCAGGTTGGAGCAAGGAAAGCAAAATAACCTAACTAAATCACGAGCAGTTAGTTGAGACAGTTCAAAATGGGCTCAGCCTGATTGTCGTTCGGTTGGGAGGTGGCGATCCCATTGTCCCCATGTAGGAAATTAGCCCTTGTTGCTCGTGGTTGCCAAATTCAAAAGTGAATCATGACAAAGGTGAGCTTGAACAAGTGAATCCACGTGCTTACTGAGTTCCAGCAGTCTCACTGCTCCCAGGCATAAATAACTCTTAACTAATTACAAATAAATAGAAAGCTTCCATAAGCACTCCCTCCCTAGTGAAAATAACTCTCAATTGCCTCCAAAACGCTTGTTTTCTAACCAGAAATAGCTGAGCAAATGAACATTTAATGTCTTAAGTTCTGTCATTTCCCTTCCACCCTCAAGCAGAGACCTTACCGTTGCTGTCTGGTTCTAAACCTTTCAACAGCATTTAGCTATGTTGAGATCAGTCACTGTGTCCGGTACCACAAGCAGCAGAAGGATAAATGCTGAAGATGCTCTAAGTGATTCGAGAGGGAGAGCAGCCCACGTGCTAATCCCTCAGCAGCAGGCACTGATCGTGGGGCTCGCCCTGATAGGGGGGATTCTGGTGGAACGAGCGCGGTTTTTGCTTTGCTGCTCATTACAGGATTTTTTAAACAAAGTCTCTTGTCTTAGACAGAAGAAAAAGAGGAAGAAGACTTGTCAGGAGAACCTAAAGCCTCACCTAGTGCCGATACAACCATCTTATTTGTGAAAGGTGAAGGTAAGTGTCCCGTGCTAATCTGCCATCTTCCTTCACGTGGCTCAGCCCGTGTCGGTGTTTGCAGAACCAGTGCAGCTCTGCAGTAGCAGAATCTCTTCAGACACTCTCCGTTTAGAAACGGGGCAGGGGTGGCGTAGGAAGTTTCTAACGGTCGAATACTTTTGTCTTTCCAGACTTTCCAGCAAACAACATTGTAAAATTCTTAGTGGGCTTCACCAATAAGGGCACAGAGGATTTCATTGTCGAGTCTCTCGACGCTTCCTTCCGGTATCCTCAAGACTACCAGTTTTACATCCAAAACTTCACCGCCCTCCCTCTGAATACGGTGGTTCCACCGCAGAGACAAGCCACCTTCGAGTACTCCTTCATCCCCGCCGAGCCCATGGGGGGTCGTCCTTTCGGACTAGTGATCAACCTCAACTACAGAGATGCAAATGTAAGCCTGAGCTTGTAGTTTGCTCGATGTGGAGGTGTCAGTCACTAGATAAAGCAGTCACTAGATAAAGCAGCACAGTAAGTGACTGTGCTTCACAGCAGCCCCCCACGTACATTTACTTCTCCATTTGTTAGGTTTGAAGGTAGATCACCCAGAATGCCTTAGAGCTGTGTAAGAATGGGCTGTGCTCAAAAAAAAACCAACCCAAAACTAAAGCTTTCTTTAGGATAACTTAAATTTCACCGGGCTTTGCTAACAAGCTGAGTGATCAGCCTGACTCCCACCTGCAAACTTGCCTCGGAGCGAACAACTGACCAGTAGTTGCAGTCCAGGAGAAGACTATCCAAAAGCATAAGTGAGGATTCAAATGGGGGATTCTTTTCTTTCTCTTAGCACGGGCCAAAGTTTAACAAGCTTTTGTACCTTTGTGTTTTGATTGCTCCAGTAAGAGCACTTCGTATGTTAATGCCTCATGCTATAGTAAATAACATCTTGGGGCTTCCTTGCTGATATCAAGACTCTTCTTTGCACTTGCACCAAGAAGTTTATGCTTTTATACATCTAGTCACACTTGCACTGCTTCTAAACTTAATCAAGTCTGGTGCAGGAGTTACTGCTTTTTAGAGGTTGATTTTGTTTGGTGTTTTTTCCAAGGAGAGAGAAAAATATACACACGTGTTGAAGAAATGAGTTTAAAATGTTATGTGGAAACTTTGTCCTAGGGCAACGTGTTCCAGGATGCTGTCTTCAATCAAACTGTTACAATTATTGAGAAAGAAGATGGGCTGGATGGAGAAACGTAAGGAGGCTGGAGGGCTGGGTTTGGTTGGTATACTGGAGCTAACGAGAATGAAAACAGGGATCTTTAGGATTGGTACCATGTCAAGGAGCAGTTTGCACATCTGTTTTGGATCAGAGGGCTCCAGCCTGGAGTAGGACCTCATTTGCACAGCTACACAGCAGTTTAAAGCTGTTAAGCTTTTGTTTTACTACTGTGAATTAAAGATGAGTTTTCTAAGAGTTAAGGGTCCATAGTATAGGGCTGTGGGACCTGCTGGGAAGATGGGAATAACCTGCTTCTGGAGCACTCCAGGATGTCCAAGGTTATATGAACCCAAAGATGCATTTGTATTAGGAGATGGAGGGGATGGATTAGAACCACTGAGTTAATGTCTGGAATAAGTAATGACCCTAAACCAGGGATGTTTGGTTATTTCTCTGCTGTAGTTTCCTATTTTTTCTGAAATCTGAGTTAAGATGTTCAACTTGAACTAGATGAATTTACCTGCAAGCTCCTGCCTGCTCCCCAGAGTAATGTTTGATATCATTTATTTTCACTTCTCACTAAGTATCAACAGCTATTTCAGGTAAATCTCTCCAAAATAAACCAAAACATGCAGATTGAAAAAAATATATATAGTTTGCATTCCTAAAACTTAACCGTGGAATAAGATGAGCAAGGCCTGGCAAAGCTCTGTTGCCAGTATCCTAGCAGGACTTGCTTTGCAGTGCTACACTAAAAGCACATAAGCAATTTTTAAGGGTTTTGGAAGTAGTTAAAGCTGTCAGAAGCATAAATATCACCCGTGACCCAACGTCTTGAAACCCAGTCCTGCAAACGAGTCGGTGCAGTTACTAAACCTCAGTAATTCCTTGTAACTGTTTCAGTTCATATGACATTTGTCAAACATTGGGGTTTTTTTTCAGAATTAAATTTAGGATTACAGATTCTGAAATGGAAGTCAGAATAATTAATATTTTAGCACTTCAGTTTTAGATTCATTGGTTTTGATCCCCACGCTCTACAAAAGCCCTTGGGAAAAATCAAGTGGCCAAAAGTAGGTTTAATTCCTACGCCTCTTTGTAAACACTCTTAAAACCTTTTAAGTTCTTTACTTAATGGTTTCTTAAACTGTTTTGTTTTGTTTTTAAAGAATCTTCATGTACATGTTCCTTGCTGGACTTGGCCTGCTTGTCATTGTTGGCCTACATCAGTTACTAGAATCTAGGAAGGTGAGTAATGTATTTTGTCTGCAGACTTGTTAACCCAAGATCTTACTGGTACAAAAAGACAGCCATTCAGTAATTGCTTCTGGTGCAGGCAGAACTTGAGGAGATTGACTTTTAGAACCAAGATCTTAAGAGTTTTTATTTATTTATTGAAAATTGGAGAGTTTGAAACAGATACCTGTAACTGGAGACATTTAGATGCCTTTCTTAATGCTCTTTGGCACCACACTGAGGTGGTTGAACTGGAGGCGTTGATGCCTTTCAATTGCTGGGTGTGTGCAGCTGCCAACTCAATACATACTGGGTAGACTTTTGCCATGCTCTCTATTTCTGTCTTAGTTTCATGTAGGTCAGGCTTTGTGGGGAGGAAGCTGTCTAGTCCTTTATTGAATTCTTAGCAATGCTTGGTTATAATATTGATCAGGGCCTTCTGGATTCCATTGATAAGGCTGTACCAACTACAAGCCTGGCAAGTAAAAGCCTTTGAAAATACCAGTCTATAATCTGCAAACAGTGCATAGATTATGTCTTTGTAGGTCTGGCTCACAAGACTTTTGAAATAAGTTTCCCTTGGGAAGACTTATGGAATGATTGTTGTGCTTTAAAATCTACTTTGCAAGGTGATGTAGGAGATTATCATGCTAACCTGAGAAAGCATAACAGTTATCACAAAGTTTAATTAATCATCAGCCATCTTTCCTACCAGGTGAAATGAACTTGCCCAGGCGTGCAGGAAATCTCACCTTCTTATAATACTTAATAAAAAATATCAAGAAAATTCTTATTTCTTTCTTGAATTTTCAGAGGAAAAGACCTGTACAGAAAGTAGAGATGGGAACATCAAATCAGAACGATGTTGATATGAGCTGGATTCCCCAAGAAACTTTAAATCAAATAAGTAAGTAGTCTGCCTTCCACAAACTAGAGCATACTGAACTTAATCAACGGGCTGGAACTGAATAAGTAGCTGATACCAATTTGTATTCTAGGGAATAGAAATTTCTCTAAACCACTATGCTTACCAATTAGACTGACATTAGCAGCCTGTTCTTGTACAGAAAGACCTTCACTGGTTGATACAATAACGACTGTCAGTGACCTCTGCAATTTGCTCTATAGACTCCTTCAGCTGTGTAAAATCTCCACCAAACCCCGGATCACAAAGGGGGTTTAAACTGGGGGGGGTGTGGGGAATGCAAAAAAAAAAATCTATCATCTCAAAGTTTCTGAAAGGTGTTTGGAAGTTTCCCTATAGACCAAAGTTTAAAATAATTCTTAGAGGTGTGTATGAAATAAAGCTGTGGTAGGATTTGCTACTAGTGTCATTTTGGACTTCTGAAGGACAAAGTTTGACTTGCTACCTGAAATACCAGCAAGAAACTAAACTGACTTCTTTAGACCATTTCTTTGTGGCTGTTTCTAACTTCTCTTGCTGTTTCTTCTGTTTTGCTTTCCCGTGGCTTCAGTGCAGAGTAGAAGAGGTGAGGCAAACTGGTCATCTAAAGAGTGGAACTGCTTAATTGTGTTGTCCATGTGATAATTAGGTGTGAATAGAAGTAGAGCTTCCTGCATGCGGCAATGAGTGGTGTAGCATGAGCTGTTAATTACAGAACAAATGCATGCAACCACAGAAACACATTCCGTGGAGATCTAAATTCAGGTTTTCATATTACAAATGCCTATATATATTATTCCTGGTTGCATTGCAGTAACATGGTTTCAGTAGAATATTGCTGAAGTGCTTTGTCTCCTCTAAACCTTTATCTAAACACAGATACGCCTCTCGCCTTCCTCACTACCTTGGTGTAGTGTCAATGCTATGTGAGTGAGGTGGACTGAACAGTCTTGTTTCAGTGAGAAACAAACCTCAAACCTGAGTAGAGTAGGTTTAATAGTCACAGTTTACCTAAGTAGATGGTCTTTATCCCAAGTGAACTATCACCAGCTGGTGTGAGGTGAGATGGCTGCACTTAAAGTGCGCCCTAGACAAGAGAAGGGCTTTCCAAACCCTTTGCAGGAACTGCCTTGACTGCAAGACTCCTGTTTTGCTGGAATAAGTATGTTCTTTGAGCTAGACTCAGTGGAAAAGGGCTAGAAGCCTTGGCTCTGATAGGAAGCTGTGCCAGGAGTTGACAGCTTCACTTTTTTTGATTCTTTCACCCTTTTTAACTGGACTCGTATTATAGAATCGGAGATTTGTTTAGGTAGAAAAAGACCTTTAAGATCATTGAGTCTTCTTACATAAATTTAGGAACCAGTGTTTTACCTCTGAACACAAGATTTCTTGTATGCTGTCTTCAGTGAGACCCAAGAATGATAGTATAAAATCTAGACAGAGGAATTGGAAAGGCTTCAATCTAGCAAGAAAAAACCCCAAAGCTCTAAATACTCTTTTCAAAGCATTTTTAAGTCAGCAGATACACTTGTCAGCCATTCCAGCACCTCATACAAAGTGCTGTAGCTTCTCTACAATATTCTGATTGACATTCTGCCTACTGAAGGACCATCCCTGTAAAGGACAGCTGTAAGCCTGGCAAAGTCTTAAGTAGAATGATGCTTCTGGCACCCAGTCATCAGACAGCTAAAGTCAGGCAGCTGCCCCTCTGGGATAACTGACTACAAAGTGACATCTTCATAGTCAAATGTGGATGCTTCCTGGAGAAAGAGTGGCTTTTCCCAACCAAACCCCTTCTGCTGTTCATCTGTATGAACAGAGAAACATTTCCTGCAGGACAAAGCCATCCAGAGGAGGGTCAATCCCATATTCTCCAGCCAATATATCCCCAAACCACTCAACGTATTCTCAAACCATTAGTGGTTAAAGTAATACATTAACTCCCTGAAAGTTTAGAGAGGTTTTGTGCTCAACAATTAAAGAGCAGAGCATGCAGTTTCAGCAGGAAGTGGTGTGAGGTTTGATGGTTTTGGGGGGGGGTTTGCTTTTGCATTTTAGTAGCTGACAAATTGAGCAACCCTCACCCTGGAGCTGCATGTTACAGAACAGGAGCCTTTTGTTACCTTCTGCTTAGGCTGCTCATAGTTAAAAAGCCTTAACAAGTTGGTGGAACTGGCCTGTCCATGGTGATGTGTTGCACTAGAAAGGCAGCTTGGCTTCAATTTGGGAGGGAGGAGAAAAAAAAAAGCACAGTTATATAACATCTAATCTGAAGTAACTATAGCAATTGATGCAACTATTTATTTTTTTTTTAATCTAGATAAAGCTTCACCAAGGAGGTTGCCCTACAAGAGGGCACAGAAGAGATCGGCGGGCTCTGATGAGTAAATGTTAACTCGTACAACAGTTGAACCTTTACTAATCCTGCCTGTTTGGGTTTTGGTTTGGATGGGAGTAGTGCAGAGAATCCCTATCACCATAAGGAAAATCCTGCTAAACATTCGGACTGAACAGATTAACTGAATGGTGTTAATAGTACTGAAAATGCACTTCTCTCTTTTTTGTTTTTGTTAATTGGGGGGGGTGGGGGGAGGCAGCCATTAAGATTTGTGCCTGCGTGTGTAAGCAGTTGGTCCTAACAGAACCATGTTACCTGAAATGTGCCTTTAGAGTTCTTTGTAACGCTGGATTGTCACCTCTACCAACATCGTTGGAAGGATTAGTATTTTTTTTTTTCCTCTTCCCCCTAATCTGAATGTTTAGTGACTTAATCTGTCTTGGTTGCATCACTCTGTATGGGAATCTGTACGCAGCTCTCTTCTGCAGTGAGCAGCCTGACCCTGCAGCGTGCACACACCGAAGGGCGCGTGCCCGGTCCCGCTGACCTCTGGATTCCTGCATCCTTTGCATTCTAAAGGCACAGTTGGGTACAGCTGCTCGTAGTGGTAGATATTTTACTGCTGCTGTTTCTGACCTGGGCATGCAGTGACCTAAAAACCACCTGAACTCCCCTGTGCAGCTGTTAGGAAGACTCTTACACAGCAGCAGAACTTGTGAAGCATGGAATGTGTGTGCTGAATTGGTATTACTACATAAACTGTGTGGGGTTTTTTATACCCAACTCGTTGAATGGTTAATTATTGAGTCGTGCCAGCAGCTTAGGCATTCTGATTATGGTGGTAGCTCTGCAATCTCTACTCCAGAAGTTACTGAATTAGCCAGAACAACTTTGCAGGAAGTTCTTGGTTCTCTCACAAGAACCAGAACGTCCTGTGTATCAAATCGTGGACCTCTCTTAAAGCTTTACACAGGGCAAGGACTTTGCATTTACTGTACACAACCAAAACTGAATTTGGAAAACAGCTGGCTGCAAATAATCTCTTTAAATGGCAAACTATTTAATTCACCCTGTGTAGTTTTTAAATCTCAGACTTCTCTCCAGGGGTCAATACATTGTTCTGAGTTAGATCAGCTTGTCTTTCCTACTAGTAACACAGGTACATATCCATTACCAGCTTCAGGTAACTCAGTCCTACAGCAGAAAAGCCACACAAAATCCAAGCAGGATTCTCTTTGGTGGCAGGCAAGCTGCTGAGGTATCTGTCCCCATCCATTACGTTCAGGAATGTAACCAGCAGTGAAAAGAGCAGGCACTTGGGCAAGGCTTGAAGTGTTTTGCATCTCAACTGTATCTCTTTCTGCCTCTGAAGGTTAGCGGGGAGCTTGAGGCATTGATTTGGGACCTCTGCATTCTTCTTTTCCCCCCCTCCTGATCCCCAGGTGTGAATGTGCTCCCTCAGCTCTACGCTTGCTCTGCAGGGACTGAGCTGAGCCAGCACGTGCTGAACAATACTTGCAAATCCCCTCAGAGTGCATTTGAAGCATCCAAGCTCTGAAACTGCCTCTACTGGCACTGTTTTACTCTGTGCTTTGCCAGGAGAAACTGTGAGGATGTTCTTGACTCATCTTGCTATGGAAAAAAGAGAAAAATAGGGAAAACAACCCTAAAAATGCTTTGTTCAACTCCCTGATAACACAGCTGGCCCAGGCAGAACACTGAATAGTTGAGTTGTCATACAGATCACTCAGCCCTATGCTGCCTTCCTAAGAGTCATCCCCACTCAAGCCACGGGGAACAACTTTGTTTGCCTTCAGTGATGTCATCTGCCTGGTTCTGTGGTAAGTTGATGGCCTTAGATTCAAGCCTGCATCGATTCAACAAGGCACTGATGTATTAAATGCTTTGTATTGCCAAAGCCCTGTTGCTATTGCAGCACCCGAGGTACTGAGTTCCCTCTCTTGGATGAGGTAGCCTAAAAATCAAGACTTCCCCCCCTCACCCTCTGGTTATAGGAGTCATATTAAGAATATTAGATTACCTAATTCTCCCCAGGATAGGAAGGTGCTTTTTTGAGGGGAGGGTTGATGGCAAGAGCTGGTCTAGATACAGTGGTACTATAGGAAAAAAGACAAAGGATCAGAGCAGAGGATGCTAATGTATAATACCCTCATTTTATTTGCTCAGATAATAGTTTAGCCCTTACTGTGCTTGAGTTTTGAAGCAAGTTAAGCCTTTAGAGATCTTACACCAGAACTTAAGAAGCTGAAGCACCAGACACATAAGAAGTATCTGAATGTTTCAGCTTCCTTCTCTGCACTCTGGGTAACACCCAAATGCTTCAGTTCTAAACACGGAGGCAGAGAGGAGAGAGTTTAACAAGTCCCATAGGAACTAGCAACAGGAAAGTCCAGTTGTACCAAGACTCTGATGGTTCTTGGTAACTCTCAGCCAGAAGCAGTCTGTAAGAACAGCAGCCACTGCTGCTCGTGACAAGCAGAGTATTAAATTCCTTGTTTCTCCTGCATCTGCTGTCGCTGACATTCAGGACTAACATTCTGGCACCCAGCAGTAATTGAACTCTGGCATCTGACACGATTTCTAGCGAGCGAGCCAGGCTGCCACACTCCGAGATCTTCAAACAGGAGAAGGCAGTTGTTACTTCATCCTAACTGTTAATAACTTATTTTGGTACTTGAATTTTCTACTCAGTTTTGACAGGCATGCAGGCAGCTTAGCAACACAGGTATGTTGCTGCACATCATCAGCTGAGTAGGGTGTAGATTCATTGCCTTTGAGATGGAACAAGTAGCAGTTCTGCCTGTCTCTGCCAGCCCTTTCCAGCTGGTAGCACAAGTATTTGTTTAGTTTGGTGTTCTTACCAGCCTCAGTTCAGCAAGCTGACTGCTGCTGCTCCCGCGAGGTCAGGAGAGGAGCGAGGGCTGCGAGAGATGATGTGGATCAAGGTTTCCTCCTTGTTAGTAAGATACACCAAACTGGTTTAGACTGCAAATAAACTGCAGCCTTAGTGTGTGAAGGCCCACATTAAAGAGTTAAAAAAGGTGCACATTAGAGTTAAAAAATAATGGTGAAGACTTAAATGAGTCTTTACTTGGAGTAAGACAAAACTGCTTTGGAATTTATTCCTCCAGTGGTAGCAACATCACTGCACTTGAACTGCAGTTGCCACTTGAAGCCCTCTCGGGGGACTGCAGCTCTTTTTTTCCCCCCACTATCATTTAGTCTGAGAAAGAAGAGCAGCTGCTGTCAGCCTAACGGAGCATCTCGGTCCTTCACACACAAAAGTAACTCGTCTGTAGGGCCAGGAGATGAACGGAGCAGCCCAGTGGTGGCAGCACTTCTGCTGAACACCAAACACCTTTCCCTACCTTGGAAGGGGTCTGAGCAGAAGCAGCATTCGCCGCTCAGGCCCGGAGGGAACGCGCGGTGCTAAATGAAACGTGGCTGGTGAAAGATCCGAATTCAGGGAAGCAGCTGAAAGTCAAATGCTGATACTGGCTGGTCCCGTCTCTTCCGTGTGCCCAGCGTACCAGGCAGAGTCTGTTCTCTGCTCTCCTCCAAAGGAAGGACAGAACCTACCTCATCAGAGCGACACAAGGGCTGTTTCGGGGGCGTTTTGAAGTTACTTGAGACTTGCACTTCCATGGAGATAGTTAGTAAGGTGTAGTGCTTGTGTAACTTGATGGTAGCTACATAAGTTCACCTTGCACCAGTCTGATCCCCTCGCTGAACAGGATTTAGCAGCTTTATACTAAGACTTCTCTTCATTGTAATTCACTGGCAGAGGAGAGCAAAGCCAGAAAGATCCTTCAGTTTCTGCAGGTTTTTATAGGTGGGCTAAATAATTCTTCTGACTTTTTTTCCATTTAGCTATAAATTTTCCCAGGGATTTTCTTTCTCTAATCAAGTGATCCAGATGATTGTTTGTGTTATCTACAATCAACAGTCAGTTTAAGACTGACTGACTGCTTTGGGTGATTAAGTTCAGTCGACATAATGCAACTGAAATGTTAAATTAACATTTACTTTCTTACCTGCTGCCTGATTTCTAAGCGAGATCAGATCTCTTGAAAACAGCTGCAGGTTTGGTTTTGGGTTTTTTTTTGTAAAGTAAACTCGATTCTTTTTCTTTTCTTAGCATTGTGTAGCTTTTTTTTTTTAAAATAAAGCATGAGTATGGCACCAAAGAGCCTGAGTAGTTTGCTGGTGCTCAGTTCCTTGACAAGCAACCTGTAGTAGCAAACCCACGCTGTTGTTAAGCTGCTTTTCTACAAGTGTCTCTGGAGGGGGAATAGTAGCGAGGAATTACTCTGGGGAGGTCTGGACAATGGGCTAATATTAAAATGAAAACTCCTTATAAGAATAAGGGAGGGCCTTGGGAAAATGGCCAGTAAAGTCTCGCACCTGAGCTGTTGAAACCGAGTCACAGTCGCCTACCCTTGAGAAAACAACTCACTGCTAAACTGTAGGCAGCACAGACAGGATCTGCTGAGATGCTTCCAGGCTGCTGGAGCACAAGGCTTTAAAGTCTGAGCAAGCAAGCCAGGGTATTCCAGGCAGTAACACCAGAAGGAGCAGTTCAAGCACAGGCACTGCAGCCAAAGACGAGGTGAGACTTGCTGGGGGAAAATGCCAACAAAAGCAAACCAAAAATGGCTTAAAAAAAAAAAAAGGATGCCAAGACTCCTATTTGTCAACTACATCTGTGGATAAAATAAGGGAAGGCTTAAAAGCAGAGGTGTCAGGATGTATTTTTAGCTCCCAGAAAACATAAAAATGATTCCAAGTCTGCCTCAACCTGGAAGGATGAAGGTAAATACTTGAAGCTTCATGGTGGTCTCCAAGCCAGTCTTTGCAGCCTTAATTTCTACAGGCGTTCTGCCCCCTCCCCTTCACAGCCTTGATTAGAAATTGATAGGAGCCAATGAGCAGTAAAATTCTATCACTACACCATTGCACCTGTAAACTGGTGAGGGAGAACTGAACCTTAACCTGCCATTGCTCATCACCCCTGTCCGGTCAGCTGACGGGGAACTCGCTCGTCCTGCCTTCGCTCAGTTGGTCTTTTTCCCTGTGCCACTTAAATTCACGTAATTAAACCTTGACTAAGAGCCAGCTCATTGCACAGCCACGAGAGTACTTGGAGTTCAGGGTGGTAGCCACACAAGTGCCCGCCCCAGAGACGTTTCCAAGCTGCCCTCTGTGTGTTCTGGTAGAACGGAGCCAGCCCTGCCCTGCGGATGGAGCTGGGCAGGTCAGGGGAGGCCGCAGTGGTGGCCGGTGTGGGATGAGAGCATTTCCTCGGAATACCGATCGAGTGCAGCCCTAGGTGCGCTGGGTGGACGGTCCTGCAGCCAGCAGTTCCAAAAGCTGCCAGCTGAGGGATCTCCCAGGCCAGCGACAGCTGCTTCTAACGGGCAAAGGCAAGAGAGCTTTGGTTCAAGAGCAGCCACCTCTCGGGGCAGCCTGGGCCAGGCTCTCCCCACCCTCAGCACCAACAATTTCTCCTCCTCTCCAGTCTGAATCTCCCTCTTTCAGTTCAAACCATCCCCCCTTGTCCTGTCCCAACAGGCCCTGCTAAAATGTCCATCCCCATCTTCCTGACGGGCCCCTCGAAGGGCTGGAAGGACACAGTAAGGTCTCCCCGGAGCCTTCTCCTCTCCAGGCTGAACATCCCCAAATTACTTTATCCAACCCCAAATTAAAATGCTCCTGATTCAGTGTTGCTCAAATTAGATACTTCCATTTCTAAGCAGGCATCCTGCAGCTGCTACAGAATATTTTGGTTCAGAAAACAACCGCCTTGGAAACCTCACGAGAGGTGCATTCACCAGAGTAAGAGCCAAACGCCCCAAAAGCAGCAGGTGGCTCCACATCCTGCACCAAAACACCTCCCACGAGGCTCAGTTCTCAGGCTCCCTCCCTCCCTTCCCCACAGCCCTGCAGAGCATTTCTACCCAGCTCCGCTTCTGGGTTTCGGGTGGCTGCGCTACAAGGCCTCTGTGGTTTCAGCTCCCAAAGATAACGATCTCGAGAGGAGATCAAACCCCAAAGCCGCTGTGTTGTGGCGCAGCCTTCGCACTGGTGGCTGCGCACACGGGCAGCTTTGGTTTTTCTCCGGCTGCGGAACGCCACCGGCCTGACCTTGGTAACCCTGAACCCGTGAAGCTTCGGTCACAGCAGCCTCTCGAAGGCAGCAGGTGAAGTGGTGTTAAGGATCCAGCCACCAAGAAAGGGGATTTACGGGTAAAGGGGGCGAAGAGAGGAGTGCTGGATCCTGCTGAGCCGCAGCGCCTGGTGCAGCGCGTGGCCTCCCGTGCTCTGCCTCCCCCCCAGCTGCTGCCCACAAGCCCCGTGCTTACCAGCTTCACCAGAAGTAGAGGAGAACTGCAAGGAAAAAGGCTTCTAGGTTTTTGGGTCACAGCCAGGTTTTTACCCAGTCACTTTTCCATTCCCAGGCAGAGGTCACGTGGGAAAGCTCCAGTACAAACACTGGCGAGATACCACGTGTAAATATTTCTCCCAACTAGCGCTGTAATCACCCTGAAATAAACCACAGATGCTTCTTTTGGGTGCAGAGTCGGGAAGAGTCAAGTGCTGCTCGTTTACAATGACAATCTAGTTGCAAACCTCAGCTGGCACCATTCCCCATACAATCAGTTAACAGGAGATTGCAGAACCAGAATCAGAATTGCTCAGGTTGGGAAACCCCTTCGAGAGCATCGAGTCCACCCTCAACCTAACCCTCCTACCTAATAACCCACCGCTAAACCACGTCCCCGAGCACCACCTCCAAACGATTTTTAAACACATTCAGGGATGGTGACTCAGCCCCTTCCCTGGGGAGCCCGTTCCAGTGCTCGAAGGGGAGGAAGGGTCAATGCACCAGGAGTTACCCAAAGGGACCTGAACTCGTTGCTGCCCAGCAGGCAGGGGCTGCGAGTCCTGGGTGCACAGGACCATTTCTTCCCATATTTGCTGCCAAGAGACGCGTTTTGCTGTTCCTCGCGTCCCGGCTGCTCGGGCCACGCGTTACAGTGGAGCCACTGACCCCCCCCAGTTGATTTTTTGTCCAAACCTTTGCACATTTTTACCAGCACTGCAGCCACGAGCTAAAAATGACGCCAGGAAAGCAGAGCCGGCCTTCACCACGGCATCCCCCGAGGTTCCAAAAACAAATCGAGCCTTTCACGACAAAAGGCCTTTTCTCCAGCAAACCTCTCTCTTATTTACAGCCTCTATTAACTCACGATCCTCAGCCGCTTCAGAAGCCTTTGCTGTAAAGCCCTAGAGACACTCGAGTGCTTTCAGGATGGCGTTGCTGCCGCAAACTCCCATCCTCCCAAGTTTGCTCGGCTGCTCCTGGCACGTTTCGCTGCCAAACGAGAAGTGGGTCTGGCACGGGAGAAAGAAATGAGGAGCCCAGCGAAGGAGAAGGCTCTTTTCAGCCCCTGCTACTCAGAGCAGGGCTACAAGGTTTTCTGCCGAGAGGTTCAGCAAGCCAGAGACAGCTTCCCACTTACCAGTATTTAACTTACGAAAAGCTCCTGCTTCCTTTGAGTGTGGGGTTGGTTTAGGCTGAGAGGGGAAATCAAGAGCTGGAAGTAGGAGGCAAGAGCAGAATTTTTTTGAAAGCCTCAGCAATGCTCCCCCAGCTCCATCCTCAGTTTCAGCCCTGCAGGGGGATTTTCAGCTGCATCCTGAAATGAAGGCTCCTTGCCCCCTTACCAAGGGATACTTTGAGTCAGTTTTCATTTCCCTAGAGAATCCCATCGAGTTTTCCTCTGTCAGGCACTCCATTAACACTGACACATGGGAAGGTTACACATACAGATTCCTCAGGCCAGAGGCTGGGAGAAGCAAGCAAGATTTTTTCTGCAGGTTTCCTCCTTCCCAACTCTTGTTCCCAGCCCTGCAGCTCACCCCGAGTCAGCTCACGGGGTCCTGCTGCATCAGACATCCATGTGGGGGCTGAGCAGATCCCCCTGAGGAACCGTAACCTCTACCACAAGCTTGGAGGGAGGAAAGCAGCAGCAGTTTATCCCCCCGGGAACATCTCTCTCACTCAATCTCTTTCACTTCTCTACCAGAAAGAACCGTCCCACCAGGACTTAGGAAGATTCAGACGCTTCAGCTTCGCCGCGGTTCCGCGGAGCCGGCCGCGCAGCTGGGGCGATTCTGGGGCTCAGCGGCGTGTGAAAGGTGCTTTATTCGCAGGGAGGGCTGTGAAACGCAGCGAGGGCAGCAGCTCCCACCAGCTCAAACAAAGGAGTTTTTTGGGTTTTTTTTTTTTGACACGTGCGTGTGGCTTTTGACGAGCTCCGGAAGATTTCGCAGCCGCGCAGATTTAGGCAAGGACAGAAGAGTGCTGGCGGAAACCGGCCGGTTTGGTACAGGAAAGAAGGGGTGAGCTGTCGCTGGCCACAACGGGCTGGCTGGATGCTCGCTGGTGTGATCGTGGGGCTACAAATAACAAATAATGAAAAACAAATGGAAAGAGAACCCTGACCCAACGCCCGTGCGGGAAAATCGGCCCCAGAGGCTTTCTCTGCCGTCTCCCAACTGCAGCGAGAGAAAAGTGGCGTTCCAAAGGGGCTCGACTACCGCGAAGTGGTGCTGGAAGCGCTGCCGTCGTCTCCAGCTCAGCCTCGGCTCGCCCGGAGGAAGCGAAGCGGCGACGCTCTCGGCACAGACGAGCCCCGGCTCTCCCCTCGTGCTCCAGCAACACCTGAGAGCCAAGTTCCGAGAACCCCGCAAGAAGAGAGAGCCACCTCCGGTCTGTCGCCTATTAATTTTTAAATATAACATTTTATTGCTTAGATGGTTCGATACAGAACAACTTTTAGGTTTTATTTTGGATTTGGAAGTACTGTACAACTGAATAAAAAGAGGAATAAAAGTACCAAAACAAAGGTGTGATTCTCTGTTCATGTGGCATAAACCAGTCTTGTACACAATTCGTAGCAGCAGTTTAAGTTCCCTTTAGAAAAATAATGAATTCTACACATTTATTACTGTTTCCTGCATGGGATGAAATCACTGGGATTAAACTTCCTTCGTGGACAGAGAGAGAGAGAGACACCGAGAGAGGAGAGAAGATGATGAATCATTCGGACAATGGAATCAGACTCACATAGCCCCCGAAAATTATTTCACAACAGCCTCAAACGAGATTCTTTTTTTTTTTTTTTCTTTTTCCTTTGTTTATTTAACATTTTCTTTTGCGCTTTCACAGTCAAGTGCTTAATGTAGTGATTGACTCATCTCAACGTTAAGTCCATTGCCACTCAGGCAAAAGAATTTCAGAAGATCCTTTTTGTTTGCTTTTTTTGTGTGTGTTTTGGTTGTTTTTTTGTTTGTTTGTTTTTTTGTAAAAGCCCTGAGAGAGGAAAAAAAAAAAAAAAAAAAGATTCAAACAAAAATTGCAGAGAGACAAATTAGCTGAACATGCAAACTAAAGCCTAAAGATTCACCCATAGTTTAAACACATTGTAAATTTTCACAGTTTAATATTGGAGGGGGGTGGAGGGAGGGGAAACCAACAGAAAAAAAAAATATTAAACCAACAAAACAACAACAACAAAAAAAAAAAACCAACCCAACAACAGCAACAGGTTCTCAGTCAAACTGGGCTAATAAAAATGGCAATAAAATGTGGCAAGACCTTATACTCTACGAGGCTATAGATAAAGGCTAAATAAAGCTTGAAGTGGATAGTGATTATTGCTAGCAGATGTCCCGGCAGCCTGCTGGGAAGTCCTGACTCGCTACATGGTTCTGCAGCGTGGAGTTCACTCCTGGCTTCTCCCCCACGGTCATCGCGCCGTTCGGTGCGGAGAGTTGCAAATGAAACCAAAAAAACCACCAGGAAAACCCCCCAGAAACAAAAATGACGCCGACAAAACAAGGAAAAAAAAAAAACCAAAACAAACGACCCAGCCCCAAGATATACCCCGAAATAATAATAATAATTATTATAATTAATTATAATAGTAATTTAAGGGATGCGTGAACTGGGTTTCATTGAGGAGGATGCAGCGGGGTAGGGTTTTGCGTGAATCGCTGGCTGCGATTGCTCGATGTCTCGTTAGCTTCTGAACGGGTTCAAACATCCCTATTTAAAGTTAAAAAAATAAAATAAAAAAGATACGACGACGCAAAGGAACAAACAAAAAAAAAACAAAACAGGAAAAAACAAAACGAAATCACAGAGACCTCAACCAGTTTTTTTTGTTATTTTTTTTTTCCTTTTTTCTTATTCTATTGGCCAAGAGAACGTTTGGCTCTTGAGTTCTGGACAGCGAGATTTCGGTCTCCAGACACTTTTGGAGAGGTTTTAATATAGCTATAGATATATAGAGATATATATTATATAATATAGGCTGGGGCCCAGGCCCCCTTCCTCCGTGTCTGGTGAGAGCAGGGAAAGCGGTTCTGCGGGGAGAGGGAAGGCGAGTCCCAGTGCGGACTGGGCCGGACTGGGCCGGACTGGGGGGGGGGCTGCAGCGGTGGAGGAGCACAGTGAGGCTCCGGCAATGCTTTTATGGCTCTGTCTGTCCCAGAGGTCGTGACCGACGGACAATTCACAAACAACCGCCACGAACAACCAACGGAAGGACGACGATGACAAACAACGAACAAACAACAACAACAACAACAACAACAAACGCTGGGCACTCCCGAAAAAATGCGCAGCTACAGTAGGAGACATTTCGCTCGCCCCCTTCAATGCTGGTGGCTGGAGTTGTCACCTGTCGCCGGCAACAGGAGCCACCCGGAGAAATTCCAGCTGCCACCATTAAAGGGGTGAAATTATTGATCTGAAATTTTAAGACGACACACCTCAAGTCTTCAAGCATCAACCCCAAAATCTCAGGAAGAATTTATTTTATTTTATTTTTTTTTTATTATTTTCATTTTTTTTTTATTTTTTTTTTCATTAATTTA
>JANHFX010017866.1:0-24057 GCA_027560015.1 Chloroceryle amazona | reverse complement strand
GAAATTTGGGAGTCTTCTGACTGCCAGGAAATATTCCAGCTTTCCAGCAGTACTCCTTCCATCCTTCAGCCCCTGTGGCTCCCTGAGGCAGGAGAGGCTCCATCCCCGTCCTTCCCCTCGGGTACAGCCTCGTACCGAGCGTTTCGTGGGACCCTCTCGCTGTTCTATCTGGCTAAAAGCCCGAAGTGACCGCGGTAGGTTGCGGTTGTCTAAAGCCTGGTTGTCGCCGTGACGTGTCCTTGGGTTCGGCTGGGAGAGAGTCAGTTTTCACGAGAAGCTGAGAGGCGACAAGGCCAGGGCAGGTGGCCCGAACTAGCCAAAGGCATACTGGGTACCCGGGGGGTGCAGTGGGGGAGCTGGCCGCGGTTGGCCTGTGTGGCCACGCGTTGCATTGCGCGACACTCGCTCCCTCCCTCCGGGTCTTCTTTTATTCGTGATGCTGTGATTGTTATTTCTTCTCTCCTCCTCACATCCTGTTAAACTACCCTTGTCTCAACCCACGAGGATTTAACTTTTTTTTTCTGTCGATGCTCCTCCCCATCCCACGGGGGGCGGAGGAAGGAGTGAGTGAGCGGTTGTGTTAAACCACACACTGGGGTTAAATCACGGCACTTTGTCTATGTTATGGTATATTATGTCCCGTAGCCCCCCAGCATCTGGATGAAGCAGTTTACACTTCTTTCTCTAGTAAGAAAGAAGCAAAGTGCTAGCGTGCTGTCTGGTTTCAATCTACAAGGTTCCAAACATTTAATTTGCTGTCAGTCACTGCTCCCCTTGCAGCCATTCCTGCGAGCAGCAGTGCTTTGTTTCCTATACGTACCCCAGTCCTGTTTTCTGGTCCCACGGAGAACTCACAGCAAGGTTATGCCTGGTGGCTTCTCTCTAGGCACAGGCTGGCCAAAGGTGGCACCTATTGTAAAAAAAATACTGATAAAGGAAAGCAAAACCAAATGTGGAAGTGGAAACTATAAGCTTTTCAGTGGTAGCAGGGAGCTCTGATGGAAGAATGTGTGGTCTAAGCCCCTAAGCCCCAGGTCTTGCGCTGTTGCAGTGCTAGTGATGTGCTGGTACCCCCACTGCATTCCTTCTCTTCTGCCCCAGCAAAACAGCTCGCTCCGGGCTTGGGTTTGAGGAGATGGGGGGAGAAAGGTGAGGTTTACCTCAGAGTGAAAGTAGCAAAGTATCAGAATGCTAAGATTTTCTGTTTCCCACTTTGCTGACTCCACAATGAGCTTCCGTGTGATTCACTGACCTTCAAGTGCACGTAGGCACTTGTGCTGGATGATTCCCTGTGAACTAAAACAAAGGTTCCCTTTGCAATGATAAACCATTCTGTCCTCTCAATAGCATTTAAGTATTAAAATCACCTTTGTGTGTGATAATAATGAATAAAATGAAGATTATGCCTTTTGTGGGAGGGAGGTTGGTTAAAACAAGGGGACAGAAATACTACTAGGGGATAACACTGATCATAGAAACATAGAAATGTCAAGACAGAGAATGTTATTGAACTGGTAAAGTAAAATCTGGCCATGCTTCCAGATCTTGCATCCTTTTTGGTTTAGAATCTCTGGAAAGAAAAATGTATGTGCAAGTTACTGGGGTCTTCCTATACAGTTGAATCAGGATTCTAGCCCAGTTAAACCAGTTTTTAACTTGTGTCTAGCAAGTAGCTTTTCCCTGCTTTTTTTCTAAATGTGTTATTAAACTCAGCTGATTAGTTATTGTATTTGTCAACCGTTTCAACCCTTGACTTAGAAATGTGTAGTACTCAAGTGATGTAGATCACCACGTAAGAGTCAGTGGAATCTGAAGTTAACTGTGGAGGAATGCTGCTGGTGGCTCCCACTTGGAATACTCTGTAGCTCACCTACCTTCATGGCCATTAATTGAGTGCCCACAGAATCTAATATCATTAAAATATTGTTTCTCAGGACCAAAGATGGCACATTTCTGCCCTTCAGACTCTGTGTTCTTGTTTATTTGCTTACAAAGCACCATGTCCAACAGGTATCAGAGGTCAGGGGCGAAATGTCTGCACAAGGGTCTGTACAGAAAGGATTGGATCAGACACAGCATAAGGTAAAAAAGCTTTCCCGAGGAGAGTTTCGGCTGTTAACTAGAGGCTAAAAGGATGAAGGGAACAGACTTGAGTGTGAGCTGGCACAAGCAGGATGCAGGAACAGCTACAAAACCACGGGTGAAATGCAAAGAGTAAATTTATTTTCCTTACCTCTCCAGCTGGGGGATCCCCAAAGCAGCACCCAGGCCAGGGCACGCAGGCAGAGAAATGGGCACTGCGGAGCTCGGTCCTTGCCGGCGATGCTGAACCTGCTGTTTGCACCTCTGCTTGAGGGATTCACCCAGGCTTAGGTTACCACTGTGCAGGGCAGGAATCTCAGGCGTGTTCAGTAGGGTGCCTCTAATTCTATCCCAGGCCTCTGCTATCTGAAGGCAGATGTTCTACTTGTCAAACACACAATGACAGACAACAATTAGAATGAGATGTGTTTTTATACACCCCAGCTTGAGTGTGTTTACAGTCCTCTTTACTATTCTTCTGTGATTTTCCCATACATGTTATCTGAGGTTCTTCTTTAAATCATCTTGATGGAAGAAGCAAACATTGATATTTCTGTGTATTTTCTTGCAGATCTTGTAAGTACTCACACGACATCATCAATGCCGAGAACAAAAAAGTTCTAAAGGCTCATGAGTTATCTGGCCTCGATGAGAATGAGCTGCGAGTGCTGCTTCTCCAGAATGACCCTTTCCTCCTCCCTGATGTGAGTTGTGCTCATTTCTTAAGAAAAGCTTGTGTTAGTTAGGAATGGGAGAGGGCAAGAGAGTATAGAGTTCTGATGCCAACTTCAAGCTGCTGAGATATGTAACAGTGATATTAAGATCAGCCTGAATGAAGTACGAATGGGAATGGCCGTGTGTGAAACCACCAGAAGAAACCAATATAGAGCCAGGCTTGTGAAAGTGCCCTGTACTTAGAACCAAGAAAAAAATAACAGCCATAAAACTGTTAAACACTGAGGTGTGTGTTGCTTTTATAAATAGCAGAAGGCTTGCACCTGGATAAAGCCATGTCATCTATGACTTGTCAGCAGCAGATCTCCTGTCAGACAGCAGGAAGCAGACAGCAAGGCTGCAGCCTGTTTTGCCCGAAGTTCCTGTTATCTCAACAGGAAAGCTGTAAAGTTACTCAAAACAAGCAAACAAAAAAAGTCAGCAACCTCACCAGAGATTTACACAATGAGGTAAGCAAGGCAGGGGTGAAAGTTCACAATAATTGTGCGTGCTTACGGGATAAAAGGCCTGGCCAAAGCCAAGTTTGTTGGCTTTTCTCCAAGAAACGATGGAATCTAGGAAGCGAGCGGCTGTTTCCCTTTTCAGCCTATGTAGGCATTGTGGTTTAACCCCAGCCAGTAACTGAGCACCACACAGCTGCTCGTGCGCTCCTCCCCTGCCCCCACGGTGGAGATGAAGTAGGAAAAAAAAATGGAGGAGAATTAGGAAAAAAGAAAAAAAAAGTAAAACTCATGGGCTGAGATAAGAACTGTTCAATAGTTGAAAAAAAATAAAAGATTATAATAACTATAACAGTAGTGAAAAAGGAAGCTAGCACAGAGATAAAAGAGGTAACTAACCCAAGAAAGACGAGTGACAATGCAGTGGCTCACCATCTGCTCACAGATGGCCAGCCAGTCCCTGAGCAGCGATCCACCCCTCCTGGCCCACTCCCCTCAGCTGACATTCTGCTCATGATGTATGGAATATCTCTCTGGCTGGTTTGGGTCATCTCTCCTGGACATGCTCCCTCTCAGCTTCTTGTGCTCCTCCTCACTGTCAGAGCATGAGAAACTGAAAAACCCTTGTCTTAGGATAAGCACTACTTAGCAACAACTAAAACATCCGTGTGTTATCAACATTACTCTCACTCTAAATCCAAAACCCAGCACTGTACCAGCCACTAGGAAGAAAATTAACTCTCTCCCAGCCAAACCCAGGACAGCAGGCCTGCACATTTTGGCGCTTGAGGGTATCGAGGAAGTGAAAAAACCTATGAGAAAATGACCAAAGGACTGCAGTCAGTTTTGTGTACTATCTGTCTCTTCCAAAGTGCACTGAGTTTTAGTACACTAATTTTATATAGAGCAACCTTTGATTTGTATGAAAGTCGTTGAATTTGTTAAATTTGGCTGGACAATCCATTCTGGTTCTGTGTTTTGTATAAGGACAATGCTGTCTTCAAGTTGTGGCTGTTTCAAAGCCAAATCTTTTTCTGGTTACAGCTTTCCTGGTTAAGAAATTACCAGGATTCTATTTGCCTGTTACCCTTGTCTTTTGGAGGTTGTAATCTCTACAGATCTGTTGGCATAACAGTCCTATTGCTTTCATATTCCCTGCTGTGACAGTGCTGGGCTTCTACAAAACAAGATTTTTTGTGTGTCTGTGTGTGTAGTGTTTTAAAATATATTGTGCTGGCAGATTCAAGGAGCATGGTGGCAATGAGCAAGGAGGATTAATAATCCTTTGTGATGCTCAGCTGCATCTAAAACTGAAGCGTTTCTTGTTTAATTACTCCCAGTAATGAGCAGAGAGTAGCGACCATCATGGATTGGTATGTCATAAGCTCTTATCCATAGATCTGTTCAGGCCTGGCTGCTGGCAGGCATCATTAATTACCTCTAACTGAGCACCTTATCTCCTGTTAGGGAGTAAAATAGGAGAAAGAGCAGAAACCAGTGATCAGTGCAGGCCATTCATGAACCTGAGAGCTGGGAGAGTTGGTGTGTAAGCCACCATGGCTGTTTCTTGCTTAGAGATGCTGACTGGCTGTGTGCACGCTGACAAATGGCACACACAGAGCTCTCAAGCTAGAGGAAACTTCTGTCTTCTATGGCCTGAACTCAGGTGCAGAGGAAGAAAAACACGAGAACAGTCCAAAATCAGGGGGCTTTACATTTTCCCTCATCTTCCTTGAGTCTCCTGCTTTTTCCTTGTTGGGGAATGCAGGGAGCAGGGTGCTTTCTTGATGTAGCTAAATAGTGAATTTCCTATTTAGAGGAGGTAGCACTTTGTCCTGGTTTAGTAGTTTTTTTTTCTGAGGCTCCCACGTAAAAAAAAATTCATCTTCCATACTAACATCATCTTTTAGTGTATCTTCCCCTAGATGCTCCACAAAACTGCTCTCAACCATATTCAGCGTCTTCAAATCTCTGGGAGCTTTGCTTTGTAGCTTAACTGGCTGGTATCTCCACTACCCTGAAGAGATGCGTTATTTAAGGGATGCTTCATACAAAATGTTTGTATTTTTAATACTCTCTCAGCTTTAACCTGATTTCTGTGATTTAGTTGCTTTTTTCCCCTACTCTCTTGAGCAGGAAAATGCAAGCATGGAAGCAGTTCCCATGCTCTGGCCCCTAAAAACAGTCTCTAACATAAATCATGTGACATAAACACATTTTCCCAGAGGTGCTACTGGCTTGGCTGGTGGGCTCAGCTGCATCCTGCAGTGGGTCTGCTGGAGCCAGCTGTGTTCAGCACAGGGCAGCTTGTGGCTTCATCTCAGAGAAGCCACCCCTGCTGCCAGCACCTTGCATGGGCACCCAACAGATTGCAACACCACTGATAGCATTTTGTGATGCAGCTAAGCTTAAGTATATAACTAATAGCCACAATTGCAGAGGGATAAATGGAAACTTATACTATAACTGCACACCAGGGTGCGGGAGAGCATGTAGAAGTTAAATCTGCAAGATATCTAGTAAAACTAAAATCCTGCAGAGCAGGCAGGAAGGGTATTTGATGCAAGCAGAGTAATCCAGTAGCGCAAGCAAAGCCAGAACAAGTCCAGATCCCCAAACTAAGATGTCAAAAGCAAATGAGAGCATTCTTGGGGGTGTAAGGTGTAGAAAAGCATAAAGTATCGACAATGACAGAGGAAAGGTGAAGAAGAAAGAAGACAACTCCCTTTGGCTTTTGCTTCCCCATCAGTGCTCCCCTGAATTGCATCAGGTCTGTGGCTTTGTGTGCTCCCACCCAACTGAGAGTAAGTTTGCGAAGGCCAATTGTTCTGTGCGTGCTACTGGCTGATAGCAGTGAGGAATTTACCCTTGGCCATGGGCATCATTCATCAGTATGAAGCCAGTAAAAAGTTGTTTTGCAGTTGAAACTGGCTTGATTTGTCAGTCTTTTAACCACTACCATCCCAGCAATCTTTAATTCCCTGGTTGCTATGTAAATCTGTATATATTCAGTTGCAACACAGCGTAAAAAAATGTCTCTGTTACTTGAAACAAGGGTTGGGAGGGGATCTGTGGTAGTCCTGGTAATGCTGGGGCTGTCTGCCAGACAGCTGTGTGTCCTCAAGGCATCTTTCTTGTTGCAGCCTGCACGTCTGTGCTGCGGGAGCCAAAGTGTTGCTGTGGTGCTTGGTGGGCAAGATGAAGGAGTTTTTGGGGTGTGGTTTTTCTTTGGGTCCAATCCACTGCATGTTATTTTTTTTGGTGAGCAGAGGAATATAGCAGTGCACTGCTTTTTCCATCTGGACTCTAATCTCAAAGCATTCTTCTGAGCATTCTTAGACGTCCGTATCTTCCGTGCAGAGTAAGCTTTACAAATAGGAAGTGCAAATGCAGTTTCAGTTTTATGAAATAATGCCTCGTTTGATACATGGTTTTGTGGAGACATTTGTTCTTTGTTATCTTTTGTTTGTTTTGTTTTGTTGGCCATTTTTTTTTTTAACAGAATAACAGTAAACCAGTCAGTTGTTATGTAACTGTCTTGCTTAGGAGTGCCACAAATGAATGCTTGTTGGATTGGCTTTTCTTCTTGAAAAAAAAAAAACAAACCCAACAAACTGTACAACTTCAGACCTGAAAATGCCTGCCCTTCTGTGCAAGACATCCGTCCAGATTAAAAGTCACAATGAACATGTGCCTTTTAGTCACTGTTTTTTCTGCTGTTAAAATTGCGTGCCTATAGAACAAAGTTTAAAAAAATACTCAGTCTAACCTCCTTTTCCACTTCATATTGTATCTGTCCTTCCCACTTGTAGGTCTGCCAATTTTACAACAGAAAGGATAGTACCTGCAACCAGCAAAA
The DNA here is from genome assembly GCA_027560015.1 of Chloroceryle amazona. Lineage (NCBI taxonomy): Eukaryota > Metazoa > Chordata > Aves > Coraciiformes > Cerylidae > Chloroceryle > Chloroceryle amazona. The sequence continues at coordinate 16,941 of JANHFX010017866.1, read as the reverse complement.
CAACTGCAATAGGCTTCATATTTGTCGACACTTTCTCCATGGGGAATGTAGATTTCTTCCATGCAAGAGGTCCCATAACCTCTTGAATACCCATGAATTGAGAGTGTTGGAAAGTGGAGGCATTGATTGGAAGATAGCTTCAAACTTCCAGACTATATATGATCACAAGCATGTGGAATTCAACAAGGAACTGAAGAAGGGGAAAAGTAAGTTGTAAGAAAAACTGGGTTTGAATAGGATTCTGAGTTTGATAGAGGTAGAAGCCATTCCTGCAGCTAGACCCCATCATCCTTTCTGTGCTTTCAGTACCCAACTACAAACCACAAGAAATGCCATGGAAACACCCAGCAGTTAGAAGGAATAGAAACCTGAAGATACCTTTGCAAAAAGTGGGCTCCACACTGCATGTGCCACCTTCAGAAGGTAAATATCAAGATAAGTACCAACTACTTCCATGTGGAATCAGCTTTCCTGTTTCTGCTCTTATAAGACGTACATATTTTTTTTCCCCTTCTGCCATTGATCTGCTTTCAGAATGGAGTAAGTCAAGGTTGAGTTGTCTGGGAGGGAGAGCTGCATTACTGTTGCCTAAAATACTGCACACAAAACTGCTGTCAAGTGGTTGCTGCTGCCTGTGACTAGCTGGGATCTGTAGCTGTTATTGTCGATGTGTTGTATCAACAATTGAGTGCCAGGGGACAATTATGCATGTGATGGACATAATTCTCAACACACAAATTGGGATGTTGCCAGCTAGCTGAGCTTCTGGTCCAGACGTGCTGTTCATTCAGTTTTCTCATGCAGGTCCCAGCAGCAATGTACTTGTTCAGATCCAATACCAGTTGCCAACAGGAGCTGGAGGTAAAGATGAAGGTGCAGGAGCTGGAGGTAAAGATAAAGGTGCAGGAGCTGGAGGTAAAGATGGAGGTGTGGAAGCTGGAGGTACAGGAGCTGAAGGCAGAATCAAAGGTTTGTTTCTAATCCTTCAGCTCTTGAGTTCGGTGGTTCTCACTGGGATTTGGTTTCACAGAGCCCCACAGCTCCCTGCAGTAGTCGGAGTGCAGCTTATGTGCTTACCCTGCTGTATGCTGAAGGCCATAGAACTGGACAGCTAGCAGAGGAGGGTTGAGATTTCTGCCCAGGCATTGTGCAGTACAATGGGGAATAGTCTGGGGTTGATCTTTCTACCATTCTGGACACACTGCTTCCTTCCCGGAAAGGAGATGGGGTTGTTTCTGTGTGTGTGATGTCTTTGCTAGCCTTCTGTTCCCCTGGGAATGGATATAGTTTGTCAGTGGAGCAGGTGTCTTGATACACCTTCCAGTGAGTGAAAAGAAACTTGTAAATCTCCTCTTCTTCTGGGCAGAAGGGCCTCAGCTCTATAGCCTCTCAGAGTCCAACACTCTCAGAACAGGTTCTTTGTTAGATATCCCATGATCAGAGGGTGTAATGTTTAATATCAAATTTACTTATTTGAAGATATTTGATGTTAAACAGGATTTCTGATTTGGCAGGTTGATAGAACATATACTGAAAGCACAATATAATAGGAATGAAAGTTACGTTTAGCAACACATTGCAATTGCAATACGCAGTTCAGGCACAATACTAATGTGATTCCCGTTACTGGTTTGTATAATGTGCTCATTGTCACAGCGCTGGGTGTCCCCAGTCCCTGGGAAGGAATACGTGGGTTGAAGCCAGCTGAAGCCTGTTGCTCTCTTTGAAATAGCCCTGTGTTGTGGACTGTGCTTCATATTCACTCCTCCCATGCTGGTCTGTCTCACTTGAGGAGAAACATTTATACCACAAGCTGATCTGCTCAGCTCGCATAGCCAGTTAGCTACACTGAAGGCCATCCTCTGGTCCCCTTTGTGTTGAGACAAAGTCAGCTTCTCTGCAACAGCGGTGGTCAGTCATGCCCTCTGTAACTCCTTGAGCTTCATGACATTGCCCTCGGCCATCTCCACCAAGATTCCTTCCAGTGTAGGGGTTTATTAGTCAGTCACAAAGCCCTAACTCATGCATTGGGCCGTGCAGGGGATAGTCAGATCCTAAAAGTGCTTGACTTAGCTCCTGCAGTCAGCTCCTTGTTATTTCTGGGATGAAGTACCAAATGGAATGTTTATTTCAGAGCTGTGTTATGGTAGGGCAAATAAGGACTGATGTCTTCTTTCCTGTAGATGAAAAAGATGGTTCCTCTGCTAAAGCTTCAAAGGACAGAAAAGAAGATGAGTGTGATGAGATATGCGTGTTCTACATCTGGAAGTACTGCAAAAATAAGGGTAAGTCTTATAAAAAAGCAATGTTATCTTCAGAGAGCAGTGTCTGCAGAGGCACTCCCCGCTCCATGACTGGGATGAGTGATGGCAGACAGGGTGGCAGTGGTGATTGTGCCTTCTCACTCCTTGGCTTTGTTTCCAAGTCACCGATAAACACCGTCAGCATTACAGACAGAATTACAAAGGTAATTGGAGGAACAACAATGCATAATGTGAATGGTGTACCCATGTGCTAGCTGTGGAGGTCAGGCTCAAAGTAGCTATACCGTGTTCACCAACCAGCTGAACTCCAGTAACAACTGGAGAGTTGGTGTGCTTTGCTACGCCGTGTTTGGCTCAACAACTGTCAGGAAGAGGTTTGGTCCATACTGGGATGTGGAGGGTGTGCCAGCTTCCCTCAGCAGGGTTCAGCCTTCATCTGTGTCCAGCAGAACATGCAGGGGTGTTAGGCAGGTCTAAACTCAAGTGTGCAGACATGCAGGCTTTGAGAGCACAGATGGTTTGAAAAAAAACCAGTATCAAAGTCTTCCTCTTCCCATGTAAAGGGTACGTAGCGCTGCTGCAGGTCTGGCCTGTAAAGTGGTTAGAAGTTGCTGCTTCCCATTTTCTGAGCAGTGAAGCAACAATTCCAGCAGTGCCCAGCAGTCTTGTTAGTGGGACAGCATGCTCCCTGTTCTGGGGTGAGCGTGGGGTCCCTCCTAGGGGCGTTCTGTGAAGCATTGCAGTCCTTTCTGCTGCCTTGTTGGGCTGGGCCTGAAAAAAACCCAACATTAAGGCCCTGAGAACCATCCCATAAATTCTAAGGGAAATAGAGAACCAAATACATCAGAGGAGCATTTATGTGATGGGAATGTGGTGGTGTGACACAGGCACTTCCTCTCTGTGTCACTGCTCTCCCAGCTGCCGATGTCATGTGTCAGCAAAGGGAAGGCTGGAGTTTCTTTGAAATATGCTTAGCAGTATGAGAGCTTATGTTGCCTTTCCAGATAAGGCTGGAGAAACACACACTTCTGTTGCTCAGAGTTATTTCTGTTTTCAGCATTCTGCCATTATTGCTCAGACCAAAGGCAAAGAGATAAAGCCAAAGTCTTGCTCTCTGTGTTACAACTGCAGCGCTCTTGACTATGCCTGATCTCATTACAGGTAAATGCAGATCTGTTCATTACCATTTGCCATATAGATGGCAGGTGTTTGATGGGGTCAATTGGAATGACCTTTCCAGTATGGAGGAAATTGAAAAGGCCTATTGTGACCCAAACATCAGCAGGTATGATGATGCTGGACTGCTTTCTCAGAGTACTGTGGTTGAGCCCTTGAGGAAAAACTCTTGTTTTCTTCCTACAGATCTCTGAATTCCCTAACTTCCTATTACTGAGCTTCTCAGAATCTGGGAGGATGTATAAATGAGAATTTTTCATTTTAAAAATAGAAGTAAAAGTGACTGCATGGAAATATCACCCCAGTTTTTCCCTCTAAAAGTTAACACAACAGTATCTTGCATTTAAAACTCTATATAGAGTCAAAACAAAGAAGTGGAATTTAGTACTTGGAATATTAGTATTTCAGAAAATTACTCATAATTTATAATAATTAAGTTGGGCCTTTTAGCAACAGTTCAGAGCTGGTCCTTTTCTATGGCTGTTCCTTTCCTAATATAGCTAGTATCTATAATAATAACATAATGTCTATAATGTGCCTAGAGAACTGCTATGAAATTCCCTTTGTGTAACCAGCCCATCTTTTTTTTTCCTTTTTTTTTGGTTAAGAGAATGCATTTTCCCATTATCTCCTTTCTGAAAGCCCCACTGTGAGCCATCTGGATTTGTAGGGGACCCCAAATCTATCCTCAATAAAAAGATAGTCATTTTGGCTCATGCCTCTTCAGACAGCAGATGACTTTGGTTTGCAGCTTGACTAGGCTGCTGGATGGTGCAAACCACAAGCAAGATTCCCAAGAGGAGGCTGCTTTCAAACTCCTTCTGCCTGAGAGTTAATTTTTCAAGCCTCCCAGGAGTAAGAGCGCAGGTGGTTCCAGCAGTGAATGCTATTTTCTGGAAGTCACAGCTGTGGCTGAATCCTCTGTATCCATAGAAGAAGAAAATCAATAAGCTGAAGGTGCTTTCTGGCCGACGTGGTCACATACTTCCCAAGCTCTGTTTCTTTTCTGAGAAAAGCCAGGACTGTGCTGTTTTTTTGCAGAAATACCTTTCTCCACATTGCGTGTGCAGCCGCTGACCGCCTGTAAAACTGGCGGTGCAACAGCCCACCGGCGGCCGAGATGTTACTCGGTGTCTCAGGCTGTAGTTCCCGTCTGAAGGTTAGAAATAGTTGTCAAAGCTGCCCTGCCTGCTGGGGGAAATACTCTTATTTCAGGCCTGATCACATTCAGGCAGTCACATTATATTAAAGAAAATCCCACCAGTTTAAACTGAGGATTAGAGGATAAAATATGTACTGTTAAATAAAATAAACCTGGGTTTGTCTTGACAGCATAGCAGATAAGAACATTAATTTCAAGACAATGACCTGCAGTGGTGGTTTGCTTCAACGCCTCTCTACACCATCATCAGTCACAAGACCCACATTTGTATTGACCACGGAGTGGATTTGGTATTGGAAGAACGATCTGGGCCAGTGGGTTGAATATGGAGATCATGTGAGTCCACGTCCTGTGCTTTGAATAACTTCTGAAGAAATGCATGAAGCCTTTTCCCCCCACTCCCCTTTAAGCAGCAAGGTTAATTTAACTGACTAAGGACTTGTGCTTGCATTTTACAGTGTCAAGTAAGGCAGTGAAGCTACACGTGTTCAAAAAAGATGTGAGAAAATGATGGCAGGCTGGAAGGGAGTGCACACACCTTATCTCCTTGCAGTGGTGTTCAGTACGAATGGATTGTTGTTGTGTCTGGATGATTTGTTGTAACTCATTTCCTGACAAACGCCTTGTTGGCCAATGCAGGAAGGCAAACTTCTTGGGTTTTTTTCATCTCGTGTAGATCAGACTGTTTTTGATGATGTGTGGTGGCTTCTTTAGTCAGACTCCCTTTTGGAGTTGTCCGTAGCTTCTACGCAGTTTTAATGTGTGTATGCTGTCCTTGAGATATAGTGCCTTTTAAATTGCTCAGGAAGGAGTCTCGCCTCTCCTCTGGGCATTGTGCTGCTTCCTTGCACGTGCGAGGATCGCTCTGCTATCTCAGATCAAATGTTGCCATGGGTGGCCAAATTCTCTTTGATGAGACAGTGATCTACCTGAAGAATGTGGGAAAATAAATGAATAAGAAATTTCTCCCAAGGCAGATGAGTTTTCCTTGTCTGGTTTACAGTATAGCTGCACAAATGGCAGAACACAGAGATGATCCAGGGATGTGGAAAAGTACACAGTGAAAGATGATGGCCGTAGTGGCTCTGGAGATGGCGGGCCTCAGTTTTAGTAGGTGTTTTAAATGGAAAGCATCTCCATGGACATGCCCTCATATTTTACGGTGCTCTGTACGTTGGAGAATTACACTCACGTTGCGGTTTAACCCTGGTGTGCAGGGCAGATTTGGAATCTGCCAACCGTGCCAGTTTGTCACAAGGGAGTTCGTAGACTGTGTAAAGAGCCACCACCAAAGGCAGCAGCAAAGGTAGCTTTATTGAGGTGGGATGCTGTGAAAGTGAGATTAACAAAGTCCGACGGGAAGGTTCGCTTCATTACTTATTGCACAGAGGGTAAACCAATAATAATTCAAAGCTACCAATACAAAATCTTAGTGCACTGTAATACAAGGTCACGTGCAGTATTGGTCACTTGCAGTCGGTAAAGGGTCTCTCAGCCTCAAAGAGTGACTTTGAGAGGTGTCCCAGCTCAAGGGGAGATCAGTGCTGTGCAGCCTGTTCCTTAGCAGGGAGAGCTCATAGAAAGCTCACTCAGGTTGTCATAGGTAGCGAATAAAGTGGTTGGCTCGCAGTCAAATTACATGCGATAGAAAAGGTAAGCGTGACATTCCTTGTACCTGCACCTTTGTTCCTTGACAAATTAGTCTTGGAAGAACCACCAGCCATTCATGTGTTAAGCACATGATCAGTATTCCTGTTTCCAAGCTGATGTGCGTCAGTGCTCACCATGTCACCCTGTCCCTGTGTGGATTTGCAGAGTTGCAACTAGACCAGTTCATGGCCTGGCCATGGCCTAGGCTTTTAATTCCTTTGGAGCCTGAACCAAACTACCACCTAGTTTGGTCAGGGAGTGCCTCCATAACAGCTGGCTGGCAACAAAGCCCCACACAGCTGCTGGCTCACCGTGGGATAAGGGAGAGAATTGGAAGAGTAGAAGTGAGAAAACTCATGGCTGAGATAAAGACAGTGCAATAGGTAAAGCAAAAGCCACACACCAAGGAGAGCAAGACAAGGGATTCACTCACCACTTCCCATGGGCAGGCAGCTGCTCAGCCCTCTCCAGGAAAGCCGGGATCCACCAGCCTGACGGTGACTTGGGAAGACAGAACACTCATTCCAACCTGTCCTCTTTTACTCCAGCTTTTACTGCTGAACACAACAGAGTATGGTATAGAACATGCCTCTGCTCAGCTGGGATCACCTGTCCCAGCTGTATCCCCTCCCAAATTCTTGTGCACCCCCAGCCTACTCTCTGCTGTGGTAGGGTGAGAAAGAGAAAAGGCCTTGCCTTACCAACACTGTTCCCAGCACAAATCCAAAACGCAGCCCCACCCTACTTACCAGGAGGAAAATTAACTTTCTTGTAGCCAAAATTAGTGCAATTTGTAACAGCTACTTAAATGGGATACAAGTGTGTCTATCGTTACTCATTAGGTACTTGTCTGTATGTTAGGAGTATCATGCACTTTAGGCCATGACAGTTCTGGGTAGATTCCTCTCCATCCCACTCTTTGCCTCTTCTTTCTCTCTACCCAAACTAGTTATCCACAATTTACTCCTGAATTTGTTTGCTTATGACTGTTCTCTTTTTTTTTTTCCCCTTTTTCACTCTTCTCCCACCGAAGGGGGAAGGGGATAGCGTGAAATCACCATCTTCTGCTATTATTGAGAATTTGTATCTAGCAGATCCAGATGCCACCATATCTTTCCAGGCTGGCTTGAATCATTACCAGCTCAATTTTAAAGGTACTCATCTTAAAGCTTCTCATTTACAACTGTGCAGTGCTTTACAAAGACTAACTTGCAAGTTGTCCCAGCTTTTCAAGGCTACGGCAGCTTCTGCTCGCTGGAAAGGGAAGTGAGGTAGTGATGGCCCAGAGGAAATTCCTTACAAAAGTAACCTTCCCTCTTATTCCTTGACACTACCTAGACTCACACTGGACCAGAAATAAAAAGATTCGTAGTCTTCACGTAAAGTCATAGTAAACCTTAAGTAAAGTGAGTTAGCCGTGCAGAAGGAAAAAAATAATGAAAAATCAACATCTTTCTGTGCTGCAGGAGCAGCATTTCAAGAGCATGAATGACTTAATGGAGCAGGAAAGATGGGCACAGCTTAAATAACAGTTACAGGAAGGACAAGAAGCTTACATAGGCTTTGTGCAACTATTTTTCAGCAGACCGAAAAGTGCATATTCCTTGTCATTTCTTTAATGAATGACTGTTATTAATTAACAACTCCACCTTGTAGACTTACTCATGTCTTTTTCCTTCTCTTTTCTCATCAAGAAATGATCCAGACAAACATCTCTTTTAAAACCCGAAGACGAGTCTGCAGGCGGCCAAAATTTGTGTCTTATGAAGATGTGCAGAAAATAAAGAAAGGGTAAATGATCCTTTTTAAGTTGTTTTTTTTATATTTCCAAAGTAATTATACAGCAAAATGGCTGCCAGTGCTGGTAGTAACTGTGCTAAGAACGCAGCGGTTGCTAAGAAAACATTTCTGAAACTGAACAGAAGCTGTTATCACAAAGAGCCATCTTCCTGCATCACCTGGTTTCTGGGTTACCTGTTACTTCAGGTAGCACATCCAGAGGACTGGTGGTGGACAGCTGTATCTTAAAAAAGCAAGAGGCAGAGGATGGTGACCGTTGAACGGCAGCACTCAAAGACCAGCTCACAGACTCAGGCTGTTTCCCAGTTTCTTTGTGGTTGATTTTTAAGTGTAGGAGTTGGACAAAGAGGATGCTGCCAATTTGAACATTCAGAGCAAGACTAGAATTACTAACACCTTGTTTTCTGTCTGTTTGCAAACAGCCAGAGGGATTCTTCTATTCCAAATCAAGTCTGTCCTGACCACTGGGATCCATCTGCACTGCCTGAGTTTGGATACAAGGTATCTTCTTTTTTCTTTTTTTCTTTTTCCTCTTTTTTCTCTCCTTTTGTAATTCTGATGTAAAGGCATTGATTCAAAGGAGGTTGCTGCTTAACTGAAGCAATTGTAACTGGGTAGATACTAAAAAGGGACAAGAGTGTTTTCTTGGATTGGTGTGCTGAAGATCTAGGTGATCTCCCAAGAGCTGCTGAAAAAGGTCACAAATTCCCACAAACTTCATCTGCATTTTAAGCACCTATCTACATGCAAAACCAAAACTCACCGAATTCACAGTTAAAAATGAAAAAAATTACTTACTTTGGTGACGTTGTGGACTTCTATGAAGTGTGTGTCTTCGCTAGAAGCTGGGCCGAGACCAAACGCTTTCTGTGTAAGCCATTAAAAAGCCATCCAATAATAATACCATCGTGACTGTTGGTGGATAAAGTTTGGACTGGAGATCTAGGAAAGGAAATCTCCATACACTCTTTGAAGTCACCCAATACTGTCAGATACCTCACAGATCTGAGCACAGACCACGGCCTCAAGGAACGGCAGAAATGAAGAGCTACAGCCAGTAACATCAACCAACATTCACAGTGCTCTCTTCAACAGAACAAACCAAATCCCTGTCAGCCCAAAGTCCGTGTTCCTATTTGGTCTACCAAGACCAAAAACGTGCAGGTGTTTGTTCAAAGTTGCTGGGTCTGGTGGTATATAGGAGCGGTCCTTCTGGAAGAGCAACACAGGCTGTGCAAGTACTACAGGATGCTAGAAAAACAGGTGTTAGACTTGTCCTTTATTATAGTGGTTTTGACCCGGAGTTAGGAACACCACATAACCTGGAGCAGAAGAGGTTTTCTTTGTTTGACTGTGTCACAGAACCTTGTATGCTGCTGATCAAGGTGTATTGGCTCAGGTATCTTGATGGCCAGGGATAGGACAGACTGTATTACCAGACTGGCAGTTCTTTCTGGCTAGTTTCAGTGGGCAGAGCTCAACTGCTATTCTCATTCTTTGTATTTTATTTTCCTTGGTGTAGTTATGTTGGCAGTGTCACGAGAACAGGAAATTTGAGGTAGTCTCTTGGCATCCACAGGCTGGTTTCTGTTATTCTGCTTTGTGCTGAATGTTTCCTTTTCCCCTGAGTACCCTCTTGCGTTGTGCTGTGCCTTACTCACTGGAACACCATGTGTGTATAAAGCAAATTATTCTAAATGCAGCTCTGATAAAAACAGTGGGTAAAACTTAAGTTGATTGCTCTGTACATGAGCTCACTTCAAATAGCTATTTTTCATAATTAGCAATACCCCCTAATTTTTCACGATTGTAAAAGTGTCAGGTGTCCGGCACCTGCTGAGTGGGCTAAGAATGAGTTTCTGTGGGAATCTGGCAGCCAGACCTTTTGAAGATTTGGGCCTGTAATATTTTGAGCTCTGTCAAAATAATAAAGGATATGGCTAATCAGCTCTTCCCTTGGCTTATCGGCAGCTGAACCGACTACCATAAGCTTAAATTGTTCAAAAGAATGCCAAGAATACACGTAGCTCAGTTCTTTTTAGGTCTCCAAGTTGCAGGTACTTGATTGCTTCTGTTATTTGCTCTGAAAACTTCAGTCTGAATGTAGTCGAGTCCATTTTTGGGGGTATTTCTGCAGTCACTGAGATGAATGTGAGAGGCTTTGGAATGCACCATGCAGGTCCACAGGGTTGCTGGTGGTACTTGTGGGGATGCATGGAACAGGAGGATCATCTTGTTCCCCAGAGCTCAGTTTGCTTGCTGAGCTGGCACCTAAGAAACCATCTCCTAACTTGTAAACTGAGTGCCTTTCATAGGAAAGGAACGGTTAATTCTGAACCCGAAATGTGATGAAGCCCCCAGTGGCTGTTGGCGCTAAAAGTGAATGCCTGGACTGGTACAAATATTTCTGCGGACCCTAAACTTGTTTTTTTGCAGTAGGTAATACTGGGACTGGCTGGGATTCCACATGCATGTGGTGACCATCGTAAGATCTGACAGTTACGACTTGATGAAATCCCTTCTCTTCAGACATTGACAAATATTGACTGGCAAAATTTGCTGCGCTGGAAGTAACTCACTTTAAAAAGGAACCCCTATGTGAGATAGGGAGAAAGTCATCTTTGCTTAAAAGGAGCAGCTCAGCTTTCACAACATTGCTTAATTTTTGAGCACTGGAGTGTCTTAATGTGTAAGCCGTTTAGAATCATAGCTCTGCAGAAAGTAGAGCGAATGAAATGCACAATGGAAACTGGTAACACCAGCTGGAAAGTTGAATTTCTTCTTTGTTCAACAGACAGTGTGGAATCAGTAGTCAGTAAACCTTTTAAAGACCAAAAAAAACCCCAATACTGTCTTGGAACTTCATTCTGGGCTTTCAAGTGTATCTTTAATGTACAGCTGAGAAATGTGTGCAACAAATGTGTGGTTTTATGTCAGAGGATTAGTCTTTGTGTGGCTGCTGTGATGCTGTATCTTGACACACGTGCCAGAGGCTCCTGGGCTGTAATGGGAACGGGAGCTGATACAGTGTGAAGAGTCTGTACTTTATGAGTTCTAGCTGCGTCACTGTCACCGATACAGACTGTGCTGCTTCCAAGACTTCAGTTAACCAGATGTCGTGATTCTGCTCCAGCGGCAGCTAAACACCATGCATCTCACTCACGCTTCCCCTCCTCCCTGTGGGATGGGAAGGAAAATTGGGCAAAAAAGGTAAAATCCCATGGGGCGAGATAATGAGTTTCCTTGAGCAGCTTAAAGAGAGAAGAAACAACAGTAATAACAGTAATACTCATGAAATAATGTATAAAGTGACTTCTAAAATGAGTGCAATACAACACAACCGCTCACTGCCTCCAGAACTGCCAGCGTGACCCCCGGCCAGCTCCCCGCTATAGAATGAGCATGGGGAGAATATTGCACCAAACATCCCACCCTTGGTTTTGTTGGCTATCTGTGCTGTGGCCCCTTCCGGCTTCTGGACAAAATTAACCCTATCGTTGCCGGACCCAGGACACCGGAGACCAGGGTTTGCTACCAGAATGCTGTTCTCTCTACCAGAAATTACTGTCAGGGTGGTGATTCTTTCTCTGCCTCAGAAGCTCCACCCCTTGTTAATGGGTTAGCAAATTCTTACGCTCTCTAGGATTTTCCTTTTTAGGTCTGAAAAATTGCTAAAGAAGTTGAGTTGTTCTGAAGAATCAACCTGCAATAGCAGAGTGGTGTTACCCTTTATCAGCAGGAGGTGCATCCTTGGTGAAATAAGGACAATTGCACACAGTTTTCGTGCAAAAAAGAACCAGATTGGTTACTTCGAGGCCATAGTATGACAAATTAATTGAAGGACCTTTCTCATAGGATTAGGCCTTGTACCATGTGTCTGACCCTCTGCTTTACCCAGAAAAGCCACAGCTCCTCAGTAAAAGATGCAACATAGGAAAAGCGTATTTGTAGTTTAACAAGAACTGCTTATGTATAAATAAAAGATGTAGTACTGAAATATAGAGTGATATCATTTTCATCTTATAGGAGACAGTGAGCAACTTGAGCTGTGGTGTTACAGAGCCCACAGATAATCAATACTCACCCATCCAAATTGTTTTTGGTGTTGTAAAGCAGCTTTGGAAAACACTCTCACGTTAAGACATGGGAAATGTCCACCTTGTAAAAGCTTTTTAATAAATTCAATGAAATAATTCCTCCTTGTGTAGTTGACTTTATTCTTAATTCTTAGAAGATTTTCCTATGATTGGCCTCTTTGTCAGTATGTACTTAGAGCACCAGCTGGAAATGGTGTCCAGAAGAAACACGTGTCTATTTGCAGCTGTGAAATAGAAGTCCTATTTTATCTCCTCTCCAAAGTCAGCCCTTTAAAATGGGGAGCTTTTGCCTGACAGGTTAAGATGCTGGTTTCATCCTGCCTCCTCGAATGACCACAGCTTTCCTGCTAAACTTTGATAAGGGAATTTCACTTTAAGTCATCTCGAGTCCCTGCTTAGTTTTGGCAGCTTAGGTAAAGTGGAAAGTATTGCTGAGTGACGCCACGTTGGCAGCATTGTGCGTTTTCAGCCACATTTATGGAATATAAATGGTTCTTCTAGAAGATGGAAGACACAGCCTACTTTGGAGAAAAAATGGAAACTTTATGCATGATGTAAGCAAAGAGAAAAAGCCAGAATCATGTTTTAATTATGTTTTGCATTAACTATTCTTTGGGAGAAATTTGTGTTTCTTGATGGATTTTTAAACTTGAGAAGTATGGATGAATAGACTTTGTTTCCTTTAGGAAAGAAGGAGATGTATTTGCTTAGGCAGCTATTTAGTGTATTTAGTATTTAGAATCTTAATTGTTCTCTTATGTTTAGAAATGTAGCTTTTTTTTCTGATGTCTGCATTTAAGTTCCAAGTTTCCAAGTTGTACCTTTGGAAAGTTGAGGAACTTGGGTGCTGGCAGGTCATATGTATTTTGTTTGCTTCATCTTTAATAGCTGAAGCTCCTTTAAATGTCTGGTTACAAGCGATACTGTTACCCAACATCTTTTGTTCTTAATCAGCATTATATATAAAACTAATATTATACAGAATTAAAAGCTTTAAATGAACCTCCCTAAGTATAGTCTGGGGACCTCTCTGAAAGTATATCTGCTGTCATTAGGCTTCTGCATGTTACGAGCTAACTGAAGCCTCATGTCTTCTTTTGTTTTGGTTTGTATTTTATAGGCAGTGGAGCTCAGTAACACAACCTGTGAATACAACAAAATAAAACAACTGTTTCAGCAGACTATGAAACGATACAAGGTTCTTAAAATAAGGAGGATTCAGAATCCATCCCTCTGGAAAGTGTTTCAGTGGTTTGTATTTGTTTCCTCATCATTATGGGGAGGGAATCTCCGAGTGGTGTCCTGTACCTACTTCCCAGGAAAGAAAAGGTGTTACCACCTGTGCTCTAGTGTGACTGGTATTTCCTTCTGAGGAGCAGTTTCAGGAGCGAAATTAAATGTCTTAAGAGCTTCCAAAGAATGCCACGCTCCTTGGGGGAGGTTCCCTTTGCAGGGCTCCTTGGGAGATGAGTGGAGGGGCACGGACAGAAAGACATGAACGATACACCGCGGGGGTGAAGATCCCACGATGATGTGGAATGGTGTATTGTCTCAGGGACTGGAGGGTAACCGCCGGCTGTGCGTGCGTTCTGTCCATTACAAACGTTTATCCATTAGAGTATAGGAAATATACTGGATAAAAAAGAAGTGGGGATGGGTAGAGAGTGCTTGGGTCTTTTTTTTTCCAGTCAGGTTTAGTTAAAGCTTTCTCGAGAGTTTGAGTCCCCTCGCTGGATGAAGTAATTATTCACTAGAGAAAGAATCATTGTGCTTTAACTTCATGATCTCTGAGTTCCAGAGCTCCTTTCTGGTTTTCAGCATCTGCAGCAGTGATGTTCAACTCCAGGTACTTATGCCAAGCTAGATCCCATCCTATTTGAGCCGGTGGTAGTAACAGAAAGTGACCCCGTTGAAGTTAATTTGGTAGCAGATCAAGCTGTTGCACAGAACAACAGTCTAGTTTAAAACAAAAGCACAGCTGGAAGTATTCAAGGACTGTGTGGAATGGGAATGGAGAAGAAAAATAGTGCTCAAGTTAAGTACATTCACCTAAGAAGTGAATAACCCAGAAGTTATCAGCTAATAATCTCAAAAAGCCTTTTAATCTAGCATCAAACCATGGAATAGTGCATACTTTATCCTCCCCCAATGAGACAGTGAAGCTAACTGGGCAGAATTTAACATTGCCACGTTCTCAGTGGACAAATTTCAGTCCATTGCTCTTAACTTTTCATTTATGCAGCTTATGAGTTGGAAGGATTCTCCCTGCCGCTGTTTACTTTTGTAGCTGATCACTTCCTGAAGAATGTTACTGCCTTGTCCACTCCGACAACTTCTGAAAACCTGGGGGATGTCTGGATGCTGTGAAATAGTGACGGGAGATCCTAACTGAGCCTTCTGTTGTGATTCCTCTTTCGATACTGGTCACAGCTCAGTCTGACTCCAGCCTAAATCAGCAGGGTCTTCAGTGGTGAAAGGCAGCTCAGTTTCTCTCCTGGCTCTCTCTCCTCAGCTGCACTGGTCCAACCCAGGGGCAGGAGCTCAGTGTGTGTGGCAGCTGAGTTCAGTAGGGGAATGAAGAACAGGCTGCCCGTAGCTTTTACCTGCTGCTGGAGCAGGGAGGCTCCGTGGTTAATACACCCTCCGCCCGCAGAGGGCCTGGGGGTGGGAAGGGGTGAGAGACATTAAAGCAGGACCCTACAAAGGAGCAAAAGGTTGGCACAGCAGGGACCGCAGTAGTGTCAGCGCTTAGTGAAATTCACTGAAGAAAGCCAGAATCACCTAGAATTCCTGGGCAGTGGTATCAGTATACCGCTTATCTTGTAATTGTTCATCCTCCTGCTGGTCTTCCTCGTCTTCCAAGCTGAGAGAGGAGAAAGCAGACTGGAAATCCCATCCAGATAAAATTTACGTGTACGTTATATACTTCACTTGTGGTTTGAAACTCATTTCTCACTCACATTCCTTGCTTCACTCTCTCTCCCCCTGCATTTTTCTGTTAGGCAAAAGGATCAGATGAAGAGGGAAAATGGAGGGAAGGAAGTAAATGAAAGGCTCCTGTTCCATGGCACGCAGACCTCCTTCACAGAATCCATCTGCCTTCACAACTTTGACTGGAGAATTTGTGGCAAGAACGGAACTAACTATGGAAAGGGTACGTAGGAGGTAACCCTGTGTGTTAGACATCTGCTTAGGCTCCCTGAATACTACAGCAAAATTTTGAAATCTTTAGCTATAGAGGGTGGAAAAAAAAAGAGGTAGGAATTGGAATTATGATCTTCCTTCCTTCGGGAGAGGACAGGGATTTGCTCTGTCTAGGATAAGTCTTTTCACAAGGTGTTAAGAGAATCAACAGAGAGATCTAAAAAGCTTCTCTTGCTATAGGTCAGGTCTTCCGAAGGCTCAAAGTCATAATTTGAAGTTGCCAGAGAAATGGCTGCTATTCTTCATGGCAGGGAGCAAGAAAGGTGTGCATTCCTCGGTATGACCGTGGAAGGCCCTCATGTTTTCTTCTCTATCCCTCTTATCACAGCACATACGCCAGTAGTGTTTTTATAAGTTTTGTTCATTTCTTTTTTTAAATTCCTAATCCCGAATGGATATTCTGTGGTGAAATCCTTTCTCTTGTAAAAATGTCTATGGCATTACGTAAACTGAGTAAGAGGAGACCTGAGCTGGGTCAAACGCCTCCTGGAAAACAAGGGGATGCTCAGTTTTCGCTGTCACTTTCATAGACATTCCTTATAACCAAGTTTTCCTATCATTTTCTAGGAAGTTACTTTGCTAGAGATGCTTCCTATTCCCATGGATACTGTCAGGCTGTGGTGAAAACAAACAGCATGTTTGTGGCTCGTGTGTTGGTTGGCGACTACATTAGAGGCAACTCTAACTACGTTCGCCCCCCGCCAAAGTCTGTTGCTGGGCTTCAGTACTATGACAGTTGTGTGGACAATGAGCTGAATCCTTCCATTTTTGTTGTCTTTGAAAAGCACCAGATTTACCCGGAGTATATAATAGAGTACAAGGCAGAAGAAGAAAAATGCCTTGTGTCTTAGGGATCGGAGCCGTTTGTATCCCCCAGCTTATCTTCCATATTGCTGGAACACCTGCAATAGGGAAAAATTTGTTCCTGCAATATGGAAAATTTTGTTCGGAACGTTAAGCCAAAGAATTGCTGTATTGAAGAGGGCTGGCAAAACAGATGTTACGTTTGTTGAGACTAATTGCCCTGCCTTCTCCCCTTCTTCTCTTAAATGAAGCTACGCATTTGGATAACCATAGCAGAAAACTCCGAATCAGGGCATGGGAAATCTTACGTTCCCACTTCTGTGGGCAGATGACTCTAAGTGCATTTTCTTAGCGAGATTAGAATTTCTCTTTGCAAACAGTTACGAGAAAAATTAACAGTACAGAAGCTCTTAAGCAAACTCTCAGGCTTTTAGTAGTCAAAAGATTCTTTTCAGTGTAGAGTATGGTTTGTTCTCGATCCTCTCATCTATCACAATTCTAAATGAGTCAGTGTACAGCAGTCAGTGCCTTGTCTGTTTTCAAAGGGCTGCTTGTTAACGCTGATACATGGCAAGTTTAAAATGGTCTAAGAAAAAAACCTAAAAGCTTATTTGAAAAGTCATAATCTTTCAAGCGGAGAAGTTTCAGCTGTACAATGGCAGCTGCTGCTTGGATGGAAAATTGTTAGATCAAATTCTTTTTGCAGATCTGCAGTTAACTTGCTGAGTGACCTGCAGCAAAACAGAGCTCAAGTGAAACTGTGAAAGCCACAGCCTATGAATAA
>JANHFX010017865.1:25530-39232 GCA_027560015.1 Chloroceryle amazona | reverse complement strand
GTAGAGTAGGGTGAAAGGTTGGACACGATGATCCCATGGGTCTTTTCCAACCTAGATGATTCTATGATTCTATGATACATGAGCCCCAGAATGTGCAGGCAGGTTGGCAGGCAGATTTTTCAGCCAGCACTAAGCTCCATGCTGCCACAGTGCCAGCAGTGCTGGAATGTATCCTCAGTAAATTGAAGCTGCAGACAGGGCAGCAAAACACACATATGTGCCTTTGGTAACAGGTGCTGACATAGTAGCAATCTAATCACCTGGAAGTCTGAAATGAGCCTACTCTTGCCACAGGCAAGGCATGATCCTCCTTGTTTTACAGATTAGATAATCTGAGGACTCAGCACCATTAGACCTGCCAGCAGGAACAACAGTGGTCACTGCTCCTGCCACTCCACCAGGCCTGGCTCTGCTGAAAGGGGATTGATGCAATTTGGGCAGATGAAATCATGGGCTATTCCTGCATGACTTGCATGGGCTCTGTCTGCTCCCTTCCTCTCCCACCCTTCTGGCCTCATGAGGACCTGCAATCCTGGGAAGGCTACAACACAGTGGTAGGAAACACTATTTGAGCCAAAGAGTCACTCAGACACAGGGGGAAAAGGAGCATTAATGAGAGTCCCAAATGTCCTGTACAAAGATTTGGCATGGCAACTATTAACAGGATAATCAAGCTTGTCCTTCAGCCGATGAAAAAAAATAGTAGGTGCAGAGAAACACGAGTGATGAGGAAAGGGTATATAGAAACTGTTCATGCTTTCTCCCTGAGTAGATAGAGGGGTCAAGTGATGTTTGTAAACTTCATTGGATGATGTTATTTGCAGGCATCATTGCAAAGACAACTGGGAGATGTTTCGTCCACAAAACCTCAAAGTAGCTGCTGAAATCTTTGTTGCTAAGTAGTGTACATGCTGAAGACTGAAACTGTGGAGGGAAAAATAAAAACCCAGATTAATTAGCGGGGGAAAAAAAATGCCAAAAAATAAAGGTACACCACAGCACAACCATTTCTTTAATATAAATAGATGATTACTTATTCTGGAAAAAGAAATCACCAGTAAAGTTGCCTAGAAAATGATTGCCTGCTTCTTTCACAGTCTCGCAGGGAGTTTATCAGGCTGGATGAACTTTTGATGTGCTCCATTCACTGTTCACTTGGTTTTGTAATTAGGTCCACAGTGAGAGCAGTTGGGGGCTGGATCGAGACTCTCCACATGCAACAGACAACTATATGCTACCCCTTAACTCTGTGAAGGAAAAAAAAAGAGAGAATTTTCTGTTCCCCAAAAAGTCAACAGTTATGTTCTAGTGTAGTTGATGATATAAGTTATGAGTACAATTCTGGTAAAAATGTAGGTCCCGAGGAAATTAAGTCTTCCTCTCATGAGCATAGATTGCAGATATGAGCTCTGATTTTGTGCCCATTCATAAAATAAATTTCCTTTAACAACCTCAAAGAACTTTTTTTGGCATTACATGTTATGATGTGTCATTCACTCTTCAAAAAGAAGTTTCCAAACTAGAAGTTCCTGATCTGCCACTCAGCTTGATATTAAGACTGTTGATACTTTAGATATTTGAGAAAATAACACCCACTGAAGTGCTGATCAAGCTTTTCAACTAAAAAAGGCACATATGTATCTGGCACACTTTCTCTTGTTCTTCGAGGAGAATCATAATGTCTTCCACCCAAAACTTTGCTGTTGTTCTGTTTCTTTTGCTAGGTGTAACAATGAGGGTATTGTTAGTTTACACCAAACACTCTTTAAAACAAGCATTATCTTCCATTTTATAGCTGTAAATTATAAACAAGCTGTGATCCTAGCTAGGGCCTTAGTCACTATTACCATCTTAGGTAAATTAATAACACTGTTATTATGATGATGGGGCAATAAAATATATGCATTCAAAATACATGTCTGAAGCTTTGGAATGAGGGTGTTTCCTAAAGGAGGGGAATTCTTGACTGTTGGTCTATTTCCAGACAGAGTTCTGATGCATCACTGCTTTGACATATCTTTCACTGGTCAAGATTTCTGGTTTGGACTTTGGACATACTTTCATTTCAGCTGAAAGATAAAAGGTTATGCTACAGATTTCGTTTTCTGAGTGCGTTTCTGTTCTTTTTTTCCTTCTTTGTTGTTTTGTTGTTTTTGTTGTTGTTGTGGTTTGTTTTGTTTTGTTTTTTAAACCATGCTTTCTCCGTGTATTTATATTGCCTTTTTCTTTTTCCTCCTTTCTGGACTCAAGAAATATTGGTTTTCAAGTTTCCATCCATCCTGGGAACTCCTTTCTAAAAGCCATTAAATAAAACACACATATTAGGGCATTAAAAAAGTGGTATCTTAAATCCATTTTTCTACAGGTAGCTAAATAAGTTTTATTTTCAAAAGTTTTGAAGAACTAATTTCTTTTGGAAATGTTATCAGGAGAAATAGACTTCCACACCCTCCAGAAACCTGGCCAGATGTTGTGGTGACTTTTGTTTAGATTTACTTATGCAGAAATATGGACTGGAATACTACACTGCAAAGTATTTAACAAGATTTAAAAAAACCACAAACAACAAAAGCAAAGAAACAAAAGCCAAAACAACCCAAACACACACAGAAAGAAAAAAATAACCCACACAAATCCATAGTCTATGTGCATTTATAAACCATATATTACTCATGGAAATCCCTGATATTCATAGAATCATAGAATGTTAAGGGCTGAAAGGGACCTCGAAAAATCATCCAGTCCAACCCCCCTGCCAGAGCAGGATCACCTACACTAGGTCACACAGGAACACATCCAGGCAGGTCTTGAACAACTCCAGAGAGGGAGACTCCACAACCCCCTTGGGCAGCCTGTTCCAGTGTTCCATCACCCTCACTGTGAAAAAGTTTCTCCTTATGTTTCTGTGAAGCTTCCTATGCCTCAGCTTCCACCCATTACCCTTATCCTGTCATCAGGCATCACCAAGAAGAGCCTGTCTCCATCCTCCTGCTACTCACCCTTTATATATTTATAAACATTGATCAAATCACACCTCAGTCTTCTTTTCTCCAGGCTAAAAAGCCC
Source organism: Chloroceryle amazona (assembly GCA_027560015.1). NCBI lineage: Eukaryota > Metazoa > Chordata > Aves > Coraciiformes > Cerylidae > Chloroceryle > Chloroceryle amazona. The sequence continues at coordinate 36,166 of JANHFX010017865.1, read as the reverse complement.
CAGCTCCCCCAGTCTTTCCTCATAAGAGAGATGTTCCACTCCCTTAATCATCTTTGTGGCCCTGTGCTGGACTCTCTCAAGAAGTTCTATGTCCCTCTTGAACTGGCAGGGCCAGAACTGGACACAATATTCCAGATGCGGCCTTACCAGGGCAGAGGGGCAGGAGAACCTCTCTCGACCTACTGGCCACCCCACTTCTGATACACCCCAGAATGGCATTGACCCTCTTGGCCACAAGAGCACAGTGCTGACTCATGGTCAGCTTCCCATCAGCTAGTATCCCCAGGTTCTTTTCCCTTTTGCTGCCTTCCAACAGGTTGGTCCCCAGCCTATACTGATACCTGGGGTTGTTCTTTCCCAGGTGCAAGACTCCACACTTGCCCATGTTGAATTTCATCAAATTTCTTCCTGCCCAAACCTCCAGCCTGTCCAGATCTCTCTGGATGGCAGCACAGCCTGCTGGTGTATATTCTTTCAAGAAAGACAAAACTGGAATGCCCTGAGCTAGCATTTGTAATAGTCCTGTTTCCAGAGGTGGTCTGGGCTTTTGACCTCCAAATCAACATCTCTGTGTTTCTGTGAAGTCCTCATGAGAAGGGGTGGTAACAGTCTCGATTTCAATGTCAGTGCCAAAAACTAAATGCACCAGTAATATTTAGATACTGAGATTACTGTACAGTCTTTAAGTGATAGGTTAAAAGGATTAACTTCCCTTTAAGCCTGTCTTGCAAAATAGTGACTGTCACTGCTGACAAAGGAGACCTGCATCAAAGCTCCTGTCAATCAATAGAAGAGTTTCTTGTTCCTCTTCCCTAGCACTCATTTTCTATAGCAGGTTTTGAATTGTTGAATTGAATACCCCTAGCTCTGAAGTAATCTTTGACAGGCAAATGTTGTCCTAGGCAGCTGTTGCAATATCTCTGCTGAATAGTCCTAAATTTTCGTGGCTTTCTTGGCTTTCTTCCTTTTCCCTGCTATTGAACTCTCTCCTGCTAGGTTAATCCGTCTCTTTGGTTTGTGTTTCCAGGCTCTCCTATTTTCTCAGAGAAGAGCAAACCTGTCAGTGCCACTAAGAAAACCTGCCTGATTGCCCTAAACGTCAGAGACCCTGAGGCTGGAATACTGAATGTGTGTCTCCATTTACAACACACAGTGGAAAGGCTTGTAGCAATTGGTCTCATCATGATTTAGCAATAATCTATAGAAGGTACTAAGGATGTTCTTCTCGACCATAACAGATCTCACTGGGAAAGATGAAGGGACTGCAAAGCAGGCATAAAAATGTTCCCATATAACAAAAGGAGGAGCATCTCCTTCACAAGCAGGCCATGTAAAGAACTAATCTGATTCCTCCAGTTAAATTTTAAGACTGGTAATTCCCTAATTACTTACCTTCTTTGAATAACCAGAAGGTAATTTAAACGCTTTGCAAAATCTCACCTGCACTGTAACTAAAAATACTAAATACCTAGTGCTAAAGAGACAATTTAACATCAATGGGAGTGTGATTTTTTAAGAGAACAGAACTATAAGAGGATTTCACACTCATATTCAGCAGAGGAAGTTGCCACAGTAATTAGTAATAAATCACGAAGGAAAAAGAGCTGAGCTTGAGGGGAAATTTTCCCTTTACTGCAGAGGCTGGTCTCTGAAGGACATTGGTGCCTACTCGTAATCACAAAATGGCAATAGCATTTTCAGGCATCACAAATCACTGAATACCTGTCCATACAGAAAAAAATAGCAACACTTAAAAAAAGACCAAAACATTCACATGGAGATTGTAGTCAAAATGGTGAAAAGGCAAGAGTGTAAAGTACTGGTCCAAGCTACAGACAGGAAATCAGACTAGATCTCCTGACCTGCAGTACACAGTATATTTTATAAGTCGTATTAGCTTTTTTCTGAATCGGCTCCTGTGCATGTGTATCTCCATTTCTGTTAGTCTGTGTTTGAGGAACTCCTGGGTGCATCTTCAGGTGGCCTAAGGGAAGAAACAGAAGTCCTGAAGAGAAAAGTAAAGAAATTTTATCATAGTAAAGGTAAATTATAAACTAAGAACTAAGTAGAAAATGTACACAACTCTTCACTTTACTCTAAAACCTTGCATTTCTTTTCAGCTAGGTACAAAAATAGCAAGAGTCCTAGTAGTCTGGGTTCATAGTGATTCCAATCAGGGTAATGTAGGGATGCAGAGAATAGGCTACCTGTGAGTAAATTTGGTTAAGCTCATAAGACACTCCTGTATTTGATCAAAACAGAGGTTCATCTACAGAAGTAATTCATCCCCAACAATGCTCAGAGGTACACATTCAGGAAACCCATATAACAAACAGGGTGAATATTTTATAAATCATGTCCCCAGCTTCCATTGTGGTTTGTGGATTCTCTATGTGTAGACATCATATTAAATGCATATCAGTGTGTCTGTCCTCCATTATTTTTTTTCTAATTCCCTTTCGAACTTCTTTTTTCTCAATTAATTTTCCAGTGTCCTGTAGCATGAGTTCCACACCTTAACTGTGCATCATGGTAAAAACAGTTAATTTTGTTCATCAGTCTTACTTCTGTGGCTACACTTAATGGTTCAGATTGACAGAAAGGCAGATAAATGAGTATACATATGTAGATATACATAGTGACTGTCCTTGTTTTCTACGAGACAACACAGACATATTTACAAAAACATACGCTTGGAAGAAGCTGTAAAAATTCAAATAAACACTGGAATTACCATTAACAAGAGCATCTCTTGCAATAGCCCAGAAATCGAGCAGACTAGCCCAAATCTCACCCTCCCTGTCAGCAGCTCACGTTACTGTGGCATGCTGCCCTATTTGGTTTAAGAGCACAGAAGGTGACTCTTTCACCACTTAAGGAGCAATGAAGAGAGTTCTCCTCCAGCCAGCAAAGTCAAGCTGTCCAGGAAAAGGCAGTCAGGGGCCCATCTGACTTCATCTGGACACCACTGCACACATCATGTTTGTGGTGAAGGAGAAGTGAGGGTAGAGGCGTTGGTTAACCTTTCTGTAATTGCTTTATTTTGACACGCCTCTTCACTTCCTGGCTTGGAACAGGAATGGAAAGAAAGTTTTTTTAAAAACTTCGTCTGAGGTGAGGTGCACAAGAAAAAGGCCCGTTCCACTGTTATTTTAGGCTTGGATGCCAAGGAGGGCATGCTGCAGTTCTGTTTTCTACCTGGTGACTACAGATTTACTACCTAAGACAGTGCAGATGGCCAGTCAGACAAAATAATTCGCTCTTGAACGTGTCCATGGCCACTGCATTTATCAGACTGGAAGAAGCAACAGTTGATTATCACTACATTCGTTAGGATAGTGGTAAAGACAGAGACACATCAGACCAGCTGTTCTACAGATGTAAATTAATAGTTATAGATTGTACAATCAACACATATGCATCAATCTATTAAAAGATTCCATTGTTCCCAACAGAAACCAAAGGGGATTCATGGGATTGAGCACCACAATAGCCTTACAGCAAAATGGAGTGTATTAGCATTGGAGACAGAGAACAATTATATAGACACAAAAATAATAGGGAAGTGATGTCTTTGTCACAAAAACTGGCACCTGCAGTCCATTGGCCATTACACATGGCAGCATCATCAGCTATTTGACTAAACAGCTAACTATTAATGTGACCTTGCCACCCTTTAAGAGTTAGACCATCATGGCTACAGCAGTTATTGTCTAACTTTGTCTCTGTGTTTGTGTTCTGTCTATATCCATTCTTGTCCTTCTCTAAGGGCTGTCACATTACAGGTGTTAATGGGTATACAGAAGGATTTTTTTCCCGTAATATCTGCATGCCAGAGGTTGCCTGTGCATTGATAACAAACGACCTTTTTTTAATTTATTTTTTTTTTGTCCTGAAGAGAACTTGACTTTGTTCCTCTGGCTAGGCCTTTACCAAAATAGGGGTTTATTTCTTTCACCATGGAGAGGTCTGTAAACCTTGATTCCCTGTGCACCTGTGGGTCTCAAAGCCCCCCAGGAAACCTAATCTCCACTCTCCACACTGTGAGCCTCAAGTCAAGGCAGAGGGAGTTGTTCTGTAAAGGGACACCAGAGGCTGAAACATCCTTTCTATCTGCTTTAACCTTTCTTCACGAAGAGAGTGGCTGGTCACTGGAACAGGGTCCCCAGGGACATGTTCACAGCATAGGAGTGTCTGGATGATGCTTTTAGTCACAATGTTAAGTTTTAGGAAGTCCTGCAAAAAGTAGGAAATTTAACTCGATGATCAAGCACCTCCAAAGTCACCCAGTCACCACGAAATCAGTCTGCACAGGAGGGAGATTTGGTGAAAAGTAAAATGAGTTTCATCACTACAGAACAGAATTGAGAAACTAATTATTATATCTGGAAAATGGATACAAGGAGACAAAGGTGTAACACACCTTTTTATCTGCCTGTGCCTAGACCTGTTCCCAGACTGTTCTGCAATTTGCTTAGGGAAGAACTGATAAGACGTATTTGCAGCTTGTTAGCACCAGGCCTAAGATAAGGCCTGTCCCCCTGGCAGCATCTCTTTGCACTGGAACTGTTCACTTTGGGCAGAATCTCTCAGTATGGAAGTCTCCTCCAGGATCCCACTTGGTAAAAAGCACCCCACAGGGGTTTCCCATAACCCAGCCTGTGTTATTAGTTCAGTTTGGGTAACAATCTGGTGAGAGCGGTTCTGAAGGAGTGTCTCTTGCTACATTTGCTAATGCAATGCAATTTCATGCTGTATGGCCAAGACTATTACCACTACCTCAGCAGTCAATAGATCAGACAGCCACATGCTGCAGATATGTTACTTTCTGGCAGACAAGCTGCAGGACAGCATCCAAAATGCATCTGAGTTGATACCTTGCATTATCTACAGCCTGTGACTCTGAAACTACATTAGTGGTGACAGTGAGCTTATTATTTGTGTAAGGAACTGTAATGAGACCACCTGCCGCTTGGTGCTTTTAGTTTGTGTCTTTCTGATCACATAAGAAGCAACATTAATAATGTTCACCACATTTTGCAGATGGGAAGTCAGACCCTGTGAGGAAAAGACAAATATTTGTCTTGGAGCAAACGAGGGGATCTTGTCATGTCTCTTGTCATCTCAGTACTGAATTGGAAGGTTTTACTGAACACCTGGAGCTATGTGCTGATGAAGATTTTTTAAATATACACTGCCTTCCTTTCAGGAGACCCAAGTCTTCCTTGCACAGAGGGCATGAGATCTGGGAGATATACCCACAGGGAATAGTGAGGAGAGGGAGAGTGCGCACCCTTTAAACCTCTCGGTAAAGCCCCATACCTGCTAATGTGAACGTGGAAAACACCTTCATTCTCCCAGTCAGAGGAAGAGTTCATAGTGGATTTGTTTGTAGCCATCCATCCTTTTAAAACACATGCTGTTGCTTTGGACTTTTAACTCCTGAAATGTTCCAGGTTAGGTCTTAATGAAAAAAGTAAATGATCTGAAATGAAAAGTCATACTGGAAGACCCATCAAATTATGCAAACAGATAAACTGTTTTTTTTCCTTGCTCTGAACAGATGAATTTTTCCAGGTGGAACTCTTAGTAATCATGGTTGAATAGTAGTGGGAGAGACCAGCAGTGCCTGGCAACAGGTTGTCAAAACCCAGGTATGGGGACTTACTTATGGTGTAGGTATGATGCACCAACTTCATTTACTTATTAACCAAAATAATAAATCTTTCTCTTTTTCAGATACATAGTTTTGGATGTCAGATGAAATTTTTGTCCACCCGCTTTTCTTCGACTTACGCTCAATGGCAAGACTTCCTGCTCTAAAAGATAGTGGTAGCCCACATCACAGATGAGAAACTGAAGTGGCTTGTAGTCCTTGAGGGACACCACAGTTTTGTGCTTTCCAGGGTGTTAGACCATGCTTACTCAAGTGGATTCTAGTCCAGATCCCATCTATGAGTAAATTCTACTCTTAACTCCTTCACATGGTGCATTTTCCACTTTTCATTGAGAAATTTGCTACCATTCTTTTAGTCTGTTGGGTTGTCATCATGTTGTTTCTTCATGTTGCTGCATAACCTCAATGTCAGGAAGTAGTCAATGGAATTCAGTGAAAAAATACCTATATCACCTGCTATTAGACTTTCTGTCTGCCAGATTAATTTATCCTGCATTCCTGCTCCTCTGCCCTGAAATAGGAATTTTGGTAGTTGATTGGAAACCTTTGGAGACAGAGCTGGCCCATCACTTCGCTTATTCTTTTTCATCCCCTTTCAGCAAGAAGGTTTATTGTACCTGAAATGTTGTTTTGTCTCAGTCTTTTTGTGAAGGCTGTTAGGTCTTTTATACAGGTTGAAACATTACGAACAAGCCACTGTAAAAATGTATCTACTAGACCCTTGAAAGGGCCTTAGACATGAAACAGAGGTATCACACAAGCAGGTTGCTAAAATACTGCTACCTTCACCCAGCCTTTCCTTAGTTATGTGCTCTCACCTTTTTCTCTGTGATGCTGGTTTTGTTTGCCCAAAATGTGCCAGAACACTTTCCTCAGCTGTTCACAGTGTTATGTCACCTGTGAATCAGAAAGTCTCAAGTCCAGCGTTTAGTTTGATAAGGGCACTACCTGCCTAGCAAAAATTGTGGGATAGTGTTTGGAAGAAGATAGTAACACCCAGTTGTCACAGCAAACTTCATTTCATCCCTCAGATATTACACTTTTAGTCCTTGACAATAAAAAAGACTTAAAGCTATAGAAGCATAAGGGAGAAAAGAACTTTTTCTCATAGGTCATCAATCTGTGTTTTTAAAGGTAGTTTCCAAGATGTAAGTGCAATCTGAAGGTATACTTCAACCACAGAATGCTTTTTTTTATATGAGGAGCCTGAATGGGAGTTTTAGTTTGCTATTCTCAGCATAGAAGGCACACAATATTAGCTGTGACAGCTTTTATGTACAGAGCAGCAACAGTCAATTCTACACCTCGCTCATCAGAAAAAAAAATAGAGAAGAAATACTCAGATCATGGCAGAAAGAGAGTTTCTTCATGTTGGTTTGGATAACACATCTTTCTTTCATTTTACTGTTGAGGTACACATAGCTATGATGTTTATCATGACAACAATGGTGTTTATCATACCAGGATTATGTTGAAACAAGTTTAATTGTATTAGCATAAAACATATCGGTGTTAGGAGTGCTGCAACGCGTTTAGCATTAATATAAAGGCTGCTAAATTTTATGCTCTCAGTTGGAGTTAGAGCAGCAATAGGACACTGAAACATATGGAACAGATTTTAGGTTTTATGTTCCTTTCTCTCAAGGAGGATTAGTACATTTGCAAAGATTTTTTTATGCGCTATAGCATGGGCAGTGATACCTCCTCTGTATCAGCTTTCCCATTCCTTTCCCCATCTCCCCATTTAAACCTGAACACCAGTGTTTGGGGATTTTTTAGTGACTTGATAGCTGGTCCTAGCTTATAAACATTGTTCTATGTCTGGTGTTTGATGGGTTATAAAAGTAGCACAATAGTAGTATATATTGCAGAACTATTGGCGTGATAGATTGGATATAAGATCTTGCCAAGTTTCTCCTCATCTGTATCTATTGATATGTACTAGATCTGCAAAGGTAAAAACTGTGGAAAGAATCTGGATTTTTTTTTCTGCCTGATAGGGCTCTCTTGATTAGCTATACTCTTCATTGATGTAGAGTTGTAAGGGAAGGAAGACAAAACCCTTCTTCTCACTCAAGGTAGTGTAACTGACCATAAAAAATGTTTTCAACCTTTCCATTAATCATGCTTAGAAAACCTCAAACCTTTATTGATGAGGCAGACCCTCCTTTCTGGTTGATGGACCCTTTTTGTTGGAACCATCAGAAGATATGAGGTGCTCCATTCCTGTTGATTTCTACTAAGACATGAGACCTCACCTACTGTCCTGCCCTTTTAAAGGCCCCTGCTTTCAAGATGCTGTTTGTGGTTTGGTTTGTTGGGGTTTTTTTCTCCCTCGATTCCGATATTCTTTAGTATTTAACAGAATTGCTCTTATTTACAAACATTCATACAAACACAAAGCAAAGTCTGAGTCACACTTGTACAATGGGATATGTCTCCCACCACTCAAAACACATAACACACTAGGATTTGAAAAGATGGGTCCCAGTGCCTAAAAATCATGGGCCATACTGAAATAAAATGTCACCTATATCCTTCAACCTACCTTCTCCCTAGAAGCAAAACAAAAGCGAAAGCCTTGACCAGTTTGAGAGAAACATTGCACTATGGACATACAAACAGCTGACACTCTTCATAGTGTCACACCTACCTAGGGTAGCCTTGTGTCCATCTGCAACAAGGATTTGATCCTGAGACATTGAAATACACTTCATTTTTATCTCTTTAAATGCTTATTTCACTGGAAGAAGTGACTTTTGAACGAGAACACAAGTCACCATAATGTGAGATCAAGGAAGAAGAAGTAACACCACTGCTGCAGTAAGTGAAGTCCCACCAGTGAAGCAATGGTTCAGCCATTTCCTGTTGTCATCTCTATATTTACATCACAACTGAATGTTTTTCTGGTGTATAGGGCTTACTTAGATGCTAATTACCACACTCAGCTTTGGGGTGAACTAATGAAATAGTATGGAACTATAGGAAGATAAACATCTGTTCATCCATGTGTAATTATTTCCAGCTTTGAAATCCAGAAATCTATGAGTATCCAGTTACTATTCCAGAAATTAAACTGTAACCCAGTCAAATTATTGTAGAGACTTATCTGCAGGATGTAAAATTTGGCATAGTGGAATGTAGTATTTCCAGAGTGTCGTGTAGAGATGATTTCATTAAGCAGTTAGAGATGTTGTGGAAAAGTGAATTTTAGCATTTCCCACTGGCATTTCCCTCCACAGGAAAAACCTCCATTTTCAATTAGCTTTTTCTGGAAGTATATAGATAAAATAGGAAAAGACAGCAATTCAGAATTTAAAGCTGACAAACTCTCCTCCTGTCCTTATCAGAAGGGGTAGAAAAGTAAGCATATTCTTTAGCACAAGATATAGTCAGAGTATTTTCCCTTGTAGAAATGTACACTTTTGGAATCTGAAGCTTCGAAATTAGAAACATCAGAAATACAGAATATTTCAACAGAGAAATATTGTTTATATATTTTGCAGTCTTTCTCCTTCTCCACTAATGCTTCCTACTGTAGGCTGTATGGTCAGAGTATATCATTATCAGGTTCTCTTCCATATTTTCAAAACTAGTCTTTAAATATATACTTATCAGTTCTCAAAGAGGCTGCACAGTTCTGCAGAGTGACAAGCAGGAGGAGGACAAGAATTTACCCTTTTTTTTCAGTTTTTATTATTTTAGATGTGAAGTTCTCCTTTGATTTCCATCTCTCCTATTTTTGTCACATTTAACTGTAACTGGAGAAAGCAACTGAGAAAAAGAGGAAGCTGAAGACTGATCAACAAGTCTGAAAAGTGCTGCAAGCTCTTATTTTTACTGTAACAAAAGATGACTATAACTCCTTATAAATCCAGCCTAAAAGGACAGAAGATCAGATACTGGTTTATCCTGCAAAGGATCTTTCCCATGGACCTTGAGTTCAGAGTCACAGTCCTTCCCTCTCTGTTACAGCTCCCTTCATACCACTGAATGTCAAGTTTTGTAAAAGCCACAAAATTCCAAGCTATATGTAGCATAGAGCAGATGTTTGTCCCCAGATCCCTCTGAGCTGACTACAGCAACACACAAATTACAAGCTTTACCTAGTCACAGATAACCTACCGAGTAATTTCTGGTTTTGAGCTATGATGGTCAGTGGGGTTCACTCTTGCAGCTGCCTGTATTTGATTCAGATCTATTTTTGAGATGTTTGTATTCTGAGGGCTTTGTTTCAGAAGTGCATGGGCTCAGCAAAGGCAAAGGTTAATGGGGTACAGATTTGACATTACTGTTACGGTTTTATTATTGCAACTAAGCAAGCAGCAATGTTCTGCCCAATAGACATCTTCTTATCTCATTTATGAATTCAAAATTGCACATAAGATGCCCTCCTGAAACCTAAAGATGGGGTGAACAGGGACTGTGAGCTACTATATAGTTGCATATCTTTTCTTTCCTTATTGTGTCTTAAATTGTGTAAGACCTTAACTGTCGTGGAAAGAAGATGATGAAGGTGTCCACTTTTCTGACAGTGGAAGTTTTCTAAGCAACACAGACCTCACCACACAATGTGGAACAGACCCTAACCACCACTAACAACTTGATCTTTGGTTGCAGAGTCCCACTGACTTCATTAAAATTTTGACTCACAAGCAGATGTGTTAATTTTGAAGGGCATCTCCACAAAGCCCAGCAGAGAGTGGGCAGAGATCCTAGTTTGTCTGATGATCAGTCTAAGTGATCTGAAAGACCACAATGCTCAATGCCACACAGACTGAAGAGGCCGGGTACTTTAGCAGTAATGGCCAAATCTTTTGGGTGTTATTCTGAGCCCTTAATCTCATGGCCCTCATGAGTCCTGATGTTTCCACATGTTAGACTAGTGTCCTGGTTTGGGTGAAAACAGGACTAATTCTGTTCAGTGATTTTACTTTTCAGTTCAGTACTTCTAATTAA
>JANHFX010017865.1:0-16224 GCA_027560015.1 Chloroceryle amazona | reverse complement strand
CCAGAAAATATCCCTCTTCTCAAATTGCAGATCTCCTCGTCAAAAATTTTAATGGACTCAAATTGACTCAAATTGAATTATACTAGTTCATGAGGAGTAGTTTCATTGGTGTCTATTAGCCCTTACAAAGTGGCAATAACTTCAGAAATCTCTGACTTCTGAATCCAAACAGCCTAACAGAAAATAAGGCCTAGCAGGAAAGGGATGACCTTATTCTGTTTGATGGGAGTTTATGTTAAATCCCTTGTACTGATGGTTTCTGGACACAAATATCCAAGCTGAAAAAATCTTTGGTCTGACTTCATATAGCAGCCCTTACGTGAAAAATTCATACTACCTGAAGTACATCACAAAGATAATAGCATATACCAGACTCTTTTAACCAGTCTATCACATCCAGGCATGTAGTATCTGAGGATATGTCAAAAATAAAACAATTGTTCCACACATAACCCCATTAAGGATGAAATGTATTATCATCTCCATTGTGCACTAGGAATTAAGGCACAAAGACAGCTATTAAGAGATTTTCCCTGGACCACTGAGCCTTGGAGACTTGAAAATGGGACCTCAGACTTCTCTCAGTCCCATGAAGAACAGGTTTCCACTAAAACATCCTGCTCTTCCATTTCGTTTCAACTCATACATTTTGCTAGGCTGCCTGCAGCATGTGTGTGCAAGTGAAACATCCAATCCTTTGAGATCATGTCCTAAGGCATGTTCTGTGGCATAAAACCCAGAAATTCCTAACCACATCCTCAGAGGATTTTTTTCATGTATTTGTAAATCAGAACAGCATCACCACACAGTATCTTTTTCTTGATAGGACATGGATTTGTACTTGAAACTTTTCTAGATAGTCATCGTAAGTTAAATGAGCTTAATACTACTTCTGTTATCCTTCTGAGACACTCACCCTGTATTCCAAATACTCAAAGTGAAATATGACCACAGTTTCAAACCATTATCCATTGCATATATTAGAACAATCTCATGAGACTTTTGTGTCAATGAACCTTTTAGCATTCTCCTAAGATGAAATATTTCACTAGAGTTTCATGGACATTCTTGCTTTCCCTTTTCTTTTGTTTTGCTTTCTAGAAGAGAAGAAAAAGTGTATTTTCTCCATGTCATCCTTGTTCCCCCTTCCTCCATGTTTTTCTTACACATAGTAATGATTTTTAACAGCAAAATGTTGTTTGGATGTAGCTCTCCTGTGGTCACTGACAACAATTTAGTTTCAAGCATCCATATATACGTAAGATTCATAATGGCTCTGAGCATTGGGTTAAATTGGCCCATTGATTTGCAGCGTATCTGGCAGGTAGATATGGGGTGATATCTGCTCTAGCAGTGAGACTTTCTGAAGCATTTTCTTTTTATTGCTGTCCAGTGGAATCACTGCAGTCATCTCCTTAACCTGTTAATTACCCATTTCCATCAGATTCTGCTCTATTTGCAGAATGGAGAGGAGCCAAGTCAAAAGTCATAAGCAAAGTCCCAAGAAAAGGGTACTTGAAGCTTGCTTCATTACTTAAGGCATTCTCACGAGTTTGCTGAGGGGTTAGGCAGGGAATATGAGGTGATTGTGCAGGGCTGTTCAGGGGCATGGGTGTCATGTAGTTTCCAGATCATAAAACCTTGCATGTGATTGTTGAAGTAAAGAGGCAATACAGGCAGGATGAGCCAGAATCCATTCGCTAGGGACTGGCTTTTCACTACCATACTGGTGACCTCAAATCTCTACAATATTTTTAGTTCACCTCACATGGGACTTGTATACTGAAACTGATCTCAGGCTGATCAGGAGAAAACATTTTTTAAGTCCACAGAATGAATTGTTCTAAGATCTGGAAATGACAGTGATAACAATGATACCAAACAGCCCCTTAAAGGAAGTGCTGCTTCATTTGACTTATGAATCACTCCACTCTACACCAGGCAAGCACCGAGGGCATCATGGAGAGCAGAAGCATGGGCTGTCAACACTGGCCACTCCCCATGAGTGGCCCTGATGGGCAAAAGGGCACACTGCAGCCATATCCAGAGCAGCTGAAGGAGTTTTCTTGGGTACCTTTGTGGTATCTTCCCATTGCAGTGGGCAGGCTTTTAATAATGAGCAATGAAAGTTTACATGTCCTCTCCACACACAAAAGGCTGCCAGGAGTAAGCAGTGTTGACAGTGGTAAGGAAAAGACAAGGTAAATAACAAATCCATTACTCTCCTGATGTTTTCTTGGAAATAAACAGATAAAAAAAATATGAAGCAGGCAAGTATTTTGTTTCTTTCACCCTACCTCCAAACAACAATGTTTGTTTTGTCTGGAGTGTCAGGGCACAAAGACAGTCCCTCATCTTGTTGACATCCAAAAGAAATTACATGCCATTCTGTCCATCCACAACAAGTCAAATGAACAGGGGACAGATTTGTTCTGTAACTCACTCTTCTTTTTGTATCACATGCATCACAGTATTTAACCTGTGAGAACACCAGGGATTTCCTACTGCTGCAACTTTGTTCGTGGACACAGGTCTAGGCTGATGACTGTCAGCACAGACAGTAAGGGAATGAGCAAATGTACCTTTCTTGTCTTGGTTTCTGAGCCTTCATCAATATGCCACACAATGACAAACAGCTTTTTCACTGACAGATCTGCAGCAAGCACAATTTGGAGGTCAAATTTTATCTGCAAAGCAGAAGGTAAAGCTGGTACATGTCCCTGCTCAGCAACATCATAGCCCACAGAGCACAGATGACTTCAAGCTCATCACTTCACTGGGGTGACAATTTAAGTCTCAAAAGTATGTCAGATACAAGCACAAGCCCACTCTGTCTACACACTGAACTAGACAGAAACAAGCCAGAAGCAGAAGTCATGTAACTGTAGTTAGCATGTTTCTGTGTCTGTGACAATAAACACCCTGCAGGGATAGGCTAGCTTGTGTCCTTGTCCTGAGGACCAAACAGAGAAAAACAGAGCAAAATTATCTGCCTGCAAAAGACCTTATCGATATACCTTCAGGAAGCGAGGCTGAGACATCTTTAGATCTTTCTGGGTGCTGTAACTGATGCTCAACTCCTGTGTCACAGTGTTTAACGTCTCTTACAACCCAGCTGAGGGGAGGGACACAGTGAAAGCAGCTCCCTTATGATGTCTCATGACATTCATGACATATGCTTCCTTCCCATGAACTCCAAAGAAAGGCTTATGGATCATTAGCCACTCAGTCAGTCACTCACACTTCTTGCCATAGGCATTACATTTCCAGCCTACCAGGACAAAAGATGGCATGCTCAGGACTGGCAGGTGTTGCACTGACGCAGCCCAGATTTTCTTTTCTGTAAAAGAAAACACATGGTGCACAGCGTATGGTCAGGCAGTGCATGCCCTACAAGAGCCTATGCAGCATTTCCCATAGCAGTCCTGGTGTCTGGCACAGCCTCTGACAAAATAAAGGACCTTGCCCTTCACACTGAAGAGACATGTCTACAGGCAGCCCCATGGCCAGGCTGACAATAGCGGAATGTTCTCCATAAGGTTTTTTTTGAGCATATTTCTCCAACTGTCTCTCAAGCAGGGTACTAGTCATGTGACGCAAGCACTGGCAATGTCATATCTGTCTGTAATAAATTCAGCATACATTTTTCTGTGTCCCGAGCTGACCTATTGCAATGTTAACTCCAGGATACAATTCCTGAGCTGTATCTTGCCTGGTATCTCCAATTATATGTAGCCAAAATCCCCACTTATCCTGCTCCACCTCATTGGACACTTCCTATTAGCACTGTCACCTGTATCAGGTAGGCTGAGGTCTCAAAACCCCAATGACTGCTTGATGGAATGTGTTTGTGAATGCAGTTCATAAAAGATACTGTATAACTGAATGGACTGAGAGGGGACCACCCTAGTCAACTTAGGTCTAGCGGAGGTGAAGGCAAGCGCTCTCCCAAATACATGGATCTGTGATTCAGAATAAAGTCCTTCCTGGAAGCGGAGAAGCTTGCTGCAATTCAAGAGCAAGCTGACAGTCTCTGTACAGGAGCCTACAGCTTTAACAACTGAAATGGAGCAGCCTCCCATGATGCTCAACTAAATATTTTAGCATTCTTTACCTCAATTAATAGAACTACCTTCTTCTCCTGAAATGGGCAGCTGTGCCTACGAGTCTACCTCTCTGTTTTTTGCAGTTGCCTAGCTTAGGAAACATTTTTTCACTCAATTCTCCAAGACCTTTCTTGCACAACTGCAACCAAAGGTTTTGACTCTTCCAACTTTCTCAGGAAAGGTTTCTTTCTTTTCTCTCATTATAATGCTTCTTTCATAACTTCCTAACACTGATGAAAAGCCTGTCTTCTGGATGCAGTTTCTGAGACCCATGCTGCATATCTCACCCTGCCAATTTAGGAAAAATTAAGTTGCACTCATATTTGACCTAAGCTGACTGCTGTATTTTCTCAGGACATGGCATATAAAGCAGCAAATGCAGTGTGAGTGTAGTGAGGGAGAGAACAGAAACAGAAGAACTACCTCTCAAAATGGCCAGGGAATATCCACTGTTCTTGCTACCGAGAGATTTACTTAGCTGAAACGTAATGCTACCTAAGTGTTCTTCTCCCAAAATGTCCACTGCTCAAGTCCAGAGGATAGTGACACTCACAAAAAGAGCTTGCCCAAACTTCCAGAAACTACAGGGAATCAACAGTTCATCCAATGAATGAAGACATCAGGCAGCAGTGACAGAGAAGAAACCTCATAGATCAGGGGAACCTTATGGAAATGAGAAGAAATGGAAGAGGGCAAGAAAAATGTTAGATCCCTTCTTTGCATTTTTCAAGAAGAGGAGGAGATTTCAGCTCCAGCCCTGCTTCACTGGCAGCATGGAAGCAGATGGCTCAAGCCATAAATTAAATAAAATTAAATATACCCTCTAGCTCAGATAACACAGATTTTGTAAAGGAGATACTGCACAATTTGCCACAGCCAAATGTATCCAGATTGCCTCATGCAATGTTTTAACCACAACACACACTTCCTCTCTGATATAAACTACTTTCATCTTCTTTCCTGGACCCTGACAAAGCTGAAAATCAATAGCACCGCATACACTGTGCAGTGATCTTAATAACAAAACTGTTATACAAATATGACTAACTGGGATGTTTTCAACCAATGATAGGTAAAAATAAAAGCAAAAAGAAAAGAGAGTGCAATTTGAAACTGTGCTTTTGAATTGGACTGTTTAGACAGCCCCAGCCTGACTTGCAGGCAAGAGGGCAAAGCCCTGCTTGCAGCTTATCTGCAAAGGTATTCTTGGCTTCTCCTTCTCATATCTTAATTTAAATATATGCAGTTATTTACCTACAGCATGCTACATTTTATTTTTTTTTTTTATCTTCTTGAATAAAGACTAATTGCCTCATATGAAGTTAAATATTTGAATACGTGTATAGGAAAGCCTTTCCTCTCAGACAGGTAGCAAGTTCACACTTAGAGTTTCATGTGTTTCGCTTCCTGGAGTTTACTAGCTCTGTGAGCATACTAGACTATGACATACTTGGACTTCAAAAGCAGTGTTCTCATGAAGAAATGGGATCTATTATCGCATAGCTCATGTCTGAAAAAAATCAGCCTGATAATCTCTCAGCATCTATCAGGCTGGTTGCATGATCTGTGTCTTTTGCAGAGTTTTGCTCACATGCAGATATTAGGATGTGTGTCAGAGCAGGTCATGGTGGATAAAGGCTGCTTCCAGTGACTATGTGAACTTTTTTCTGGTCAGCACTCTCCGAGGTGACTTTTCCTCTTATGGTCGCTTGCTCTCAGATAGCCATCTCTAAAAACAAGTCTGCCATTGAGAGGGCTCCATAGCCTTACCCTTAGTCAGCAGAAGGGATCTCAAGGACAGTCTGTGGGTTGAACACCCTACATCCAAGTTTAAAAAGTACCAGTGTTTTCTTGTCAAAGTTTTTAAATACAAACTGACAGTTTGAGGTGGTTATTTCAACCTGTACAGCAGACAAACCTGTGTATAAGTGCATGTGTTTGTATGTATACAATTCATAAAAGCCCCAAAGGAGGAATTAAAATAATAATAGATTTATGGAAAATGGAAAAAGGAACTAATTATTCAGTCAAATGTCACCATTTTGCTCAGTACAAAGAAAACATAAGACATTCACAACACTTGCTATTTTAATGAGCTGCTCAAAATTACAATATAAGAATTCTTTTCTGTAAATATGCATTTTAAACCACAATTTTTCAGAAAATAATTTATTTTAAACCAAAAAAGTAAAACTTTCCAATTAACCTTGCCCTACACAGTTGTCTTTTGATGAACTAGTCACAGTACTTTTTTACAGAAAGAAGTCCAGGGGTTTAGGAAGAAAAAAACAGAAGTAAACTGAGGTTGAAAAGATCATTTGACTGTACTTAGTACTCCAAAAATTTAGGCATATACTTTATTTCAAATGGATGAATAAACTCCCTAGTACTTGTCTTTAAAAGTACATTTTATGTCTCGATGATTTTCTCCATCATAGGCAATAGGATAAGGTCTGCCTGTGATTAAGTCTTTTATTGCTGCATTATAGATGCAGACAGAAAATCTGTGTATGCTCACCCTGGAAGAAAAATTCTGATTTCACAATCAAATTGTCATGTGCAAAAGTACGTGATAATGCTGATAAATAAAAGTTCAGATGGCAGTTTATTCAGATGATTTCCAATTATAAGCTTGGTCATCTGACTTCTGGAAAAGCAAGACCTGGACAGTATGCTAGGCTCAACACTACAAACTACTTTTTCCCTAGAGAGGATACAAAACAGTTTCTAGACTGATCAGACTGGAATCACCTACAGAATTTTCCACAGAAAAATTCATGTTGGTCAAGAAGGCACCATTATACCTCTTCCAGACGTAGTTTTTAATTTTCTTTTGTAATGCATCGTCTAGGATAAAGCCACATCAGAATGGTAATATAAGCCTGCGGAACATCATGTCCTTCTCTTGGCTGTAAGTGATGCTGAAAAACAACTTCAAAGGCCCCTACTTTCAGCTGCAGATTCAATAGCTCTCAACACACAGACCTTTTATTTAATATTGGAAATAAACATTGTTTTTTTCATGTAAATTAAAGTATATGTGCCTACAGGAAAGCAAAATATATATATATATATGTATAAAATAGCACAGGACTTCCTTTTCCAGGTAGTACATCAGCTTTTAACAGTCAGGGTCTTCGTCATACAGTTGAATATCTGGCCAAAAGATTGACATACTTTCCTATAAGCACTTTCCAGTATTATTCCTACAAAGAGCTGAATGTTGGGATAACAGTACAAAAAGTTCAATGTTTGCTAAATCAGGAAATCCTGCAAATAGTGAGGATCCTATCGTGATGAAGAATATCCATTGAAACGGGGCACAAAGCATGGTGGTCTGCAAAACATCCCATGGTCAGGGGGGATGTTCATTCACTCTCAGCTGCCTATTCCCAATGCAGTGTCATATAAGCCCAAACACTGCATTCACAGGTTAGGGTCTCAGCTTTGACTCAAATACAGGACAAAGCACATCTGAGATAATACTGTCCCCAAGACAATCCCAAACAAATGATACAGTCCTAAATAAATGTTACCATTTCTGGCTGTCTGCTTCTCACAGCAGGTGAATGCAGCCAAGTACCTACTCCCCCATTCCCAACAAACAGATATTTGGGCTTATCCCTCCGGGAAGCCCCAAAATAGTTTGCCAAGATGCATTCCTTGTTAAGTTTTCATAGGGCACCGTGATGATGTTCACTTATTCAATGTGAACTCACCTTGATGCTCTTTGTGCACATAACACAGTTTCTTCTAGAACAGCTTAATCATCTTGTAAATCCAGGTATAAAATTATTCTTGTAGACAGTTGTGATCTTGGACTGACTTCAGTCTTCCTGAAGTCAATGACAATTTTGTTGCTGACTTCAGTAGACACTTGGCCAGAATATTTAAGTTCAAGGATTTTGGACATGAAAACTACTCAGAAAAAACTACACAATTCAAATTTACCCAGTCGGAATCTTATTTTTTTTACCATAATCACAATAGCATGAGCACACACTCCAATAATATGCTATGCTTTGTCACACTGGATGCACTCTTTTCATGTGTGTGTATATGACAAAAGTATTACTTATACCCTATGACACAGTAGTCATTGAGCTCAGTGAACAGGCTTAAAGAGAAAAGAAATAACATCCTTCAGTCTAGCACACAAAGCTTTTCCCCCACCCAGATCAGCTGAGTGAGCCATTCCAGGGCCCTGTCAGAATGCTCCACACCACTGGTCTATAGGTCTCCCATAAAACTCTGATAGCCAAGCATACAGGTATTACACTGACTCACATGACATAAACCTTTTCAGGAAGACAGAACCACAGAAGGAGTCTACAGAAAGGTCACCATCACTCATCCAGTGCTGATCCTTTATTTTACAAATGATGGGCCAAACCCAATGAGGTCCAGACCCCTGGCTGTGCTTGACAGTGATCTAGACATAGCTGGATTGCAGTTGACACCCAAGCCCACTTTTTGTTTGAATGATGCTTTATTTCTTCCAAACTGTAGAAATCCATCCTAAAAAGTCTGGAGGATGGTTGAGATGGGAAAACACTGCCATGGAGCATTCAAGACACAAATGATTTGCTTATAAATAAACTACAGCAGCAGCTGAATCCCCTTCCAAATACTAACACACCATGTTTCCCCCCTCCAACTTTGCTTAGGTTAGATTGCCTTGCTGGTCCTTTCTCCATTCATGCTTGGCTGTGAAGATTTTCTTTACATTTGAAAGCTTAATGATCTTTTCTCATGTTCATGGCAGAAAGTATGAGTGTAAAGAGCCTCCTCCCTTTCCCCAGCCTCTCTTAGGAAGCTCATGGAATATGTGCAGTCTGCCAAGTCCCTTGTTGGAAAACTTCAACCAAATTTAGAAACTCTGGACAAGAACTGGACATTTTTTCACTTCTTCTGCTGTCTGGTTTTAAGTTTGTCTGCAGCTGCTGCAGCTACACAGAGCCTTGAAAGAGTGACCACTTTTGTTTTTTTACTAGATTGGAAGCCAGACTTACTACAAAGACATTTTTTGTGATTTTACAAAGAGTATGTGGCAAACCTTTGAAAAGCTACTTAGTCATCCTGTTAGTGACCACTGTCTTCTGGTGGTTTTCCCTCTTCTCTCTTCCCTGTTCCTGATACAGAAAATGGAACTAGGTCACTTTCTATCTTCCAGTCAGTTACTTAGCCCTTGAAAAGAACCATTTCCATGTTATGACAGACCTAAGACCCTTCAGACATTTCCATGAGCTATCAGGTGACAAAAATGTCAACCTGGACTGGCACAATCCACATACATCCTAACAGGGTCTGCTGGGAGACAACATCTCATACAAAAATGTCTTTATATGACATCAAAGTAAAACAGAGTAAAGTTTAGTAAGGTTGTGATCATGGCATTTGTGGATGTACCACGCATACCTCAGACAGTCCCCACAGCAGAAAATGAGGTGAAAAGGCAGTGTAAACAGTGCATTCAGAAATGCCTGAGATCACATTAGTCACCCTTTTTTTTTTTTTTTTTTTATCAATAGTTTCACTTCTCAAGTTAAGGGGAGGAATTGCTCCAAGTACTTGAGGAAGGAAAAAAATAGGTATTTTCTTTGTTTCCCTTCCCTCATATTTTCCAGCTCTTTCCATTTCCATCTCCTTTTAGGTGGAAGAAAGGTAAAAAAGAGGAACTGCTAAAGGCAGCAGTGGTAGAAGCCATCAGGTATAGAAACAATCAAGCAAGTACTAACCAAAGTAAAGAATGAGGAATGTGGAGGGAGTAAATAAAGACTTTGTAATGTTCATGAGGATCAACTTTTCTGAAGCTATGCAATACCGGAAGCTCTTCATTCTTGATCATTCTCTGCTAAAGAAAACAACCCATGCCTAATACTCAGTGCTACATGAATAGGCCCCTAAAAATGATCCACTGGAACTACAGAACAAGGAAAGAAAATCTGCATATGTGAATGTAACTTCCCAGTGGTAAAGTTTTCCATCCACACTCCAGGAACTGTGCCTGCCAGGCTGTGGAGCGAGCATGCAATTGCACCTGCTGAATGAGCTGATGCTGCCCTGGAGATTTGTGAAACACAAATGAAAATCCAAAGAGGAGCATGTTTCTGCTGAAGGCATGTTAGCTTGGGGTAACTTCACTTGTCTGGGAATTTTCTGCAAGTCCTCTGGGAAATATTCCCATCTTACTCCACCCAGATTATGTCATGTAATTTATATCACTCAGAAAAAGAGCAGGAGCAAGTGAAACAAGCTGTAGTATTAAACTGGAAGTGGTAAGCAAAGCAATCTACCCAGAAGGACATTGTTTCATTCTTCAGGAGTAAAAGCAAAAGAGAAAAGCAGCTTTCTCTAGCAGAGGGCTGTAAAGTGTGAACAGGGAAGTGTACTGTGTGTTTAACTCCAGTCACTTTGCTTGTACGTGATATTAAGATTACACAACTGTAAATATATCTGATGCTTATGTGTGCACATATTCCCAACTTCCCCTATAAAGTAGGTTCTTAGGAGTCAGTAATAAGCTAAAAGATATTGATGGGGTTAAGGTAGGTCCTCTGATAGCCACAGATCCTTTGCTTGCTTTTACCACATTATGAATCTCACAGAAAAAACAGAGTAAATTGTTTTTGAGATCACATTGATGCTTACAGTTTTCTGAAAATCCTTTTGCTTGCTGGTGTTTTCCATAAGAATATTCAAATGTCATCCATACACTGTTTAATTGGGCTTTATGATGCTGAGTATAGCATCATGTATTTATTTATTATATTTCATTGGAGTATTGGGATAAATAAAGCTACAAAATGTTTATGTTTTGAAATTTGGCCTTCCACAAAATGTGCACAATCAGACAGGAAATTGGTGCTGTCTACTACTGATACGCTTGCCCTGGAGAGCTGAGAATCAGATTAAAGCCCTACTGTGTGTGGCTGTCTTCATCCACAGACTAATGTATGGATGTTTTACTGGAGAGTTTGTAGCAGACAGTTTATACTGACAGCACAGTGAGCATTTGAGGAAGAAAAAGACTGCATACAGAAACTACCGCCCCAAGGTCATACAGTGACTGAAGGGCATGAGCTGGAAATAGACCACAAAGCTTTTTCTTCACAAAGCAAAAGCTACTGCAGTATCTTGAATGCTTGAGAGAAAGCAGCTTTGTTGCAAAGTCAAGCCTAAGAAAAGAATCCATACAAAAACATAATAAACTTACTTGGATAAAGCAACTGGAGCAGGAATTAATAGGTATTATCTTCAACTGTTTCAAACTATATCTCAGAATTCTTTTTGATAAGAAAAGTAAAACATATTTGTTGAATTCCTCCAACTGGTAATTTTCCATGAGAAAAAAAAATAAATAAATTGTTTGTTCGGGGATTTTTGTTTTTAAGATGCTCAGAAGAGTTACTGAAACACAAAACTACACTAGATTCTCTCATCTCTAATTACAAAAACATATTTATACTGAACATAAAGGTCCAAAACTTTCCCTAGAGAACCTACAAACATTGGACTTGATTTTAGCCTTAGATACACACAGTCTTGAGACTATATACTTATGAGTAACATTCTGGTCATTTTGGTCAGCCTGCTCCAAAACCCATCAAAGGCAGCAGAGATCATTGCTTTCAGAGTTCAGATTAAAATTGACCTATACACACTCTAGCAGAAAAAGAGGACTAAAAAATGGTAAGATTAGCTACATAACAATGGAACCGTCCAACAGAAAAGAAGCCAAAACCAAAGGAGCTAAATGTTAAAAGTGCAAAGCATAATTTTTGTCCTCCTTACCAAGACTTGGCATCAACCAGAGTATACAATACTATGTGTTATTGGACAATGAACCTCCTATTCTAAACATACTGTCAATATATCCCTTCTTTAATCTCAGAAAACTGATGAATGGTAGCAATTATACAGGATGATTTAGCTACAGTGCTGTAATAGGTCACCTTTCTGCCTTGCAGGCTAATCCACCAGCTCTCTTCCCTTGCCCCAGACATGTGGAAAATGTCCTTGATTTACAGAACCCTATGTTACAAGACCACAACTCATTTATGTTTCATTTTGCAAGGAAATCTGGCACTGGGGGAACCAAAGATTTTTGCACAGAAGTAGCTAGTTCAGATCCACATCCAGGTGGAAAGTCTGTGGAGGACAACAGAGCACCTCCTATTATTGATCTTCTTAATTTCAGGGTAGAAGATGAGATTATTTGGATTTTCCTCTGACTGAATACTCAATCCTGTCCTGCTTCAGGTCTGTCTTAGCACTGGTGAAAGCAGTGCAGATGACACACAATGTAAATGAGGGATGTTTGGCTCCATAGGAACATCTGCCCATAAGGTCTTGAGACATCTTTAAAGAGAAGGTTCCTCACAGAAGGAACATGAGCGGAATTTAATGAGACCAGGTCTTTGAATCATATATTGAGATGGCTAAAAATCACTGCCTTTGTTGTTTAATACTTTGCAAATGCTGTTACAAGAGTCTTAAGGGCAGGAATCCAGGCTCACACCCTCCTCCCTCCAGATGCCTGGAGCAGCTCTCTTACAGCACAGCTTGCAGGATCCTGATTTGAGAGCTGTGGAGGGATGGATGCTTCCATGGTGAGAGGGGTCCTCAGTTACAAGCCACCTCCACAGCACTTCCCATCCCACCATCCTACAACCTGTCTGAGTAGAGGGAGAGGTGCCAAGCTTGCAGACAAAGCATTATGCTTGCTCTTTGGCAATACCCTGTCAATGGAAATAGGGCTCTGCAGAACAAATGTCCTGCGATAACACACCCTGAGACAATGGGAGAAGAGTGTCTTACAGGGTCTGTTTCAGTCAAGAAAGCTGCACTGACTGGCAAACAAGCTTTATTCAGGTCTCCACTCACCCCTCCCTTCCCTTCACGTGCCTGCAAGTAAAGTTGATGAACAAAATCAAGTGCACAAATTTGCACTTTTTAGATACGTTGTGATAAAGAGGTTTGTTAATTTAGTTTATGGGGAAGCCAGAGTTTTCAGAGGAGGGGGGGATGTTAAATAGAGAAAGATGTTCTGGAGGAATTAAACCCTGTCACCCTCCCTCATTTCTGCCCCATTTATAAAGGCCCAAACTAATTCACAAAGGTAAATTGGGGGACTCAAGAACCCTTGGCTGTTATCTGATGGAAGACCCACAGCAGTGCAAAGTACTCTTATTACTGGAAAAAGCAATTCATGGAAATGTCTCTGCCTGATCCAGAGACAGGGGGTGACACTGTCACTCATCCAGGTGCTTGTCCATAGCTCTTCCGTCTGATCCACTATTATCATTACTCTGATGAAATTAATTAACTGCTCAAAGCTGGGAGCTTTCCCAAAGATCTGAGTAACCAGAAAAGAAATTAAAAAGACAGGAACGGGAAACAGTTATCTGGTTGCTGGAAACTCAGTCTTTAATATCCCCCTTTTTTTCAAGAAATGTTTTGTCATTTTACCTGTTTTCAGACATCTTTTTTATCTAGCAATTTGATTGAGTGAAGCATTATCTTCCATTCATGTTAACTGGTGGGGTTTCACCTTTTAAATGTATTTTGGTGTTTCATGTTTGCATTTCATACTGAAAATGTCTTTTGTCTTTGCATTACTTTGTTAGCACAAAATGCTTTACAACCTGCTAAGCAGCAGAACTGAGAGCAGCACAGGTGTGTTGATGTTCAAAAGATCTGCTCTGATCACATATGATGGGTGCATCAGATGTCCTGCCAAAAAACCTTTCCTGCAAACAAGGTAGCATTGGCTTAGAATTCAATGGACTTTCAGGGTCAAAAGATTGGTCTTTGCTCCAAATACATCAAGTATCAGTTATATCTGTTTGACATTACCAGATTTATTTTTTTTTTTAATTTGTTTTATTTGACATTAATTTATCACCGTCAAAGTCCCCCTTACAAAATGCAACTTCACTTTAGGGGAAAAGAGCATTCCTAAACAAGACAACACTTGAGAAGTGTTTAAGGTTAAGTAGAAGCCACTGCAATCAATCACATGTCTCTGAAACAAGTGATTTTCTGGAAGGTTTTAGATAGACATGAGAAAATAGTGTAAAGGAGCACAGTCATGCTGCAAGATATGCAACTTTTCTGATTTACACCCTAGAGAATCTGACACCCTGCTGAAAAATTCTCTACTTTCAAACCTTTAGTTTTAACATGCCTCTAGAGTTTAAACCTCTTTGGTAAGAGTATTCGAAGAGACTGTAGTATCTTTCTTCTATCCATTTCCTTTAAAAAGATTAATCTCCCATTGCATCTGAGGACTAGTTTCATGGATACTGTTCTCCATTAAAAAGAAAAGGCTGTTATTATTACTTTGTTGACTATTTCATCATTTTGACTACATAGTACTGATACAACATACAACTCTGAGTGTGGACACTACACTCACTACAGACACTGCTCTATCAGGCAAAGCCAATAATCCAGATGGACATATCTGGGCCTGTCTGTAAATACTCAATGCAGAACTCAAACACAATGGCACTACACTTCAGTGTCTTAACAGAAGTACTTGAAAATTTCCTCACAGATTGATTAAGCCAATGACTAATAGAGTAAGACAGAATATCTAAATTTTGATTACATTTAGTGTTTCGAACTGGTTTGAGGTCAGGTAGGAAAGACAGCTGAGAGGAAGCTGTGATGGGTACAATTACACCTAGTTATGTAGATATGTCAGTTCCAATTCCTGTGGGCTCTGTATACAAACCCTAATAAAAAACTGATGCAATATTCCCTATCTGAAGTGCATATAATTGTAATTTCAACAGTGGATTAATTTCTGAAAAATACTGAGATATTTGTGAAAAGCTTGCTCTGTGGATAAGAATTCCTGTCCAGAAAGAAATTAGGCTATTCTACATTATAAGCTCTTATTTCCTCTTCTGATAATATTTAAGCCTTGTCTCTAAAAGAAATGAGAATCCCTAATGCAGGCCTAGAAATTATTTAGCAGGTTTTCTCAGCTCATCTTCCCCTTTCACTTCCTAAAAATATTCAGACTGCTTAATGACACTATGACCTATCAATTCTGTAGGATTGTCCATGTGTTACCAAAATTCTTGTAATTTTCTTTCTATTTTTTCCCTTCTTTCATTTAATTATTACAGAATGACAAAAGCTGAAGGACTTTCAAAATTCTGATGTCAACCTGATAGTCTCTCAGCCTCACTTGGGTGGAACATGGCCTTTCTGATTCATTGAAGAAACATTCATAAGACATTGAAGACCTGCAGAAGAGTCACTCTGACAATAATATAAGGAGGTGATTTTCAAGAGGAGGATGAGAATTGAACCAAGTCCTTTGAGCCAGCAAGAAAAGAAATTTGGCTCAGAAGCTTTTCAATTTCTATGCCATTTTTTGAAGATCAGACCAGTTTGGAAAGACTTCCCCCCTCTGTCCTCATTCAATTTCTTGTGCCTCTGCCCATCTTTTTTTTTTTTTTTTTTTTTTTCTTTTTTTTTTTTTTTTTTTTTTTTTTTTTTTTTTTTTTCATCTGGGACTGCATGAATTCTTTTGGCCTATTTTGCTCCAACTCTGTGGCTTGGTAGGGTCTATGGAAATCATAGCTGGTTTTCCAGACAGACTCTTCTATAGCGCACCTGTCATTAGTCAGTTCTCCAGTAGAGTACTTTTGGTTCCCTGTTACCATTTGTGTCACATGGTCACATGCAACAAAATTCTCACTGATCACATAGTAAACACACCTGACATGGCTGAGGCACATGGGTGCCACAGATTGAACACTGCATGGCCATTTACACCTAGGGGAGAAATAGCACAGCATGTGTTTGATGTTATGGATGAATCATCCAAATCACATCCATTCTGATCGAGATAAACTGACATTCAGGGCCATGAGGTTGCTTTAAATGGATGTTATTAGAATTCAAGGGATGTCCCAACCAGGTTTGTAAGCGTTTACCCTGAAGCTTGCTGCTTAGGAGCGTAACTGAGATCACCCTTTCTCAGCACTTATGTGCCAGAAAACGCCATAGTGAATACTCAGATATACTGAAAGATTAAATAGCTTTGCTTTTGTTGCCAAAAATTCTTGCAAGGTTTTGCTGTCATTATTTAATTCCC